>CM076579.1:441467213-441667565 GCA_034641835.2 Pinus albicaulis | reverse complement strand
TCTGCAACGAATTCGATTTAATAACCTCTAGTTTCACTTGCATCAACTGTGTTGAACACTCTCGTAATAAAAATACTTACCCTGGGTTGATAATTATTGTAGGAATTAGGATTTTTTTTAAAATATACATCTTATTTAGCAAAAAATGCCCGAATTACAGGTAGCGCATGTGAAGAAATTTGATTTTAAGAGGCAGAAATGTCACCCTTCTTGGAAAAATGGCTTTTTGGTGAAGTGTCAAATTACCCAAAATAGAAGAAGGCCCATTATACTTCTTGGTGATAGTTTTCGAACGATGGTGATGGTTCGTCAAACTGAGCTACATTTTGATCGCAATTGGCAAAGGAATATTTGGGGGTTTTCCTTTAAAAGCATGATTTCCCTCCAATTTAATTCATTTTCTAAGTGAGTTATGGCGAATTTGGAGAGGAGAAGAAGACCCTAAATCTTATGGTGATGGTAGCAGACAAACAAACCATTGGAATCAGGGTCTACGACTTTCAAGAAGGTGGCCTTACTTTTCTAAGGTTCACCTTAATGCTTCTTGGAAGAATGGTTCCTCATGAAGAATCAAGGTAAGAAAGGAATATAGGAATGAACTACTAGATAAAGTCTAGAATAATCCTTGCCCACCAAGTAAAAAATGGGGACCAAGTGGTAAGTGTGGTAGAAAATAGAGAATAATATTTGAATATATGGTATCAAGCATCTACGATATATAGCTCGTCGTAGAGGCTGGTAGGAAAAACTATCCAAGGAATGGGAGGATGATAAACCATACCTAGATTGCTAGATATAGGCCGACACTTATGTTAATGAAGTGAGAAGGTGACTAGGGTAGATCATGCCCCCAAGCATGGGCTACTACCCCCCAGCATATGTGATGGAGGAGACTGATCTGGTATGTAAAGGGTGGGAATGATGCCCCTAGCTAGACGAGTTTGTGGAGTGCCATTGTAATATCCCTATTTTTACCGCTTTTATTAGATAGCTAAACAATCCTAAAGGTTGAGTGGACCTAAAGGAAAAGAATTATTGTGGACATATTATATTTTTAATTTTAATAAATGTGGAATTTTAATTATTATGCAAATACTAGAGTGTATTGGAGACCAGGATTTTAAGTCCATGAGGATGGAATTACATCCAAAGACTTTCCAAGATTCTCCAAAATTCCTTGGAGAGAACAAAATAAAATAAAAATATTATATTGTAGATAAAAATATAAAATATACCTCAGTCGACTAGAAAGTTACTGAGAAGAGGTGAAATAAAACTAGAAAGTGGAAAAATCTAGTTTTAAAGTATTTTTGTGGAAAAAACAAAAGTTAATCCTAGGAAAAAAGGAAAACAACATCCTGATTTAACTAGATGCAGTTATGGAAACATTTTGAAGGGAAAGAAAGGTTAAATAAGACATTCTTGGGTATACAATAGGTTGTCTACACTTTGGAGGAATTGGTCTCTGCTCAGGGGGAGCTGTGGAGATAAAACTCAAGTTTGGGTGGAGAATAGTCATACCAAAATTGGTATGCACTAGTAATTTAATTATGTATTATGAATTTTGGTAGTAATGAAAGTTAGAATAATTATTATTCATGTAATAAAGTTAGACTTTATCTTTCTGTATTGAATAATGATTCAATTAGAAGAAATGAAAAGTTAGTTTTTCTGAATTGTTAAATTCTATAGAATTTTGATTTAGACAGTCTAATGTATTTAACATAAAACAATTATATTATATATAGTCGATCTGTATAGTTTACATAGACAATTGAAATTAATAAACCAACACTCATAATGTCTAAACCTCAGTAATAAGGTTTAAATCTGAGGTTAGGTTTTAAACATTTAAAGTGTATACACAAAAAGTATATATAAATACACGTGGAAAGAAGTTAAAATATTGTATTTAACAATTGTCTAATTAAAACATTGAACAAAACAATATCTACATAAAGATATAATGGTCCCTCTCTTAGAAAGCATGACTACACAAAATTAACTTAAAAATTATGTTGTGCAGTAACTAGAGGGTTACGTAGAGTCATTCATTCCTTCATTGAATCTAAAAATTAACAATTATATACATCGTAATGTACTAGAGGATAGTACAAGAAAAATATAGTGTAATGAAGTAAATAATTTCATTCCAAAAGAATGATAGTAAATAGATCTGTACCATTATAGTGATAACATAACCATGATATTATTTTTTGGTAAATTAGGTTATTATATATTAATTCAAGAAAATAAACATTACATATGCTACAGGTGGGGTTGGCAAGCAACACTTAACAAATCCCTACCTTAGTTTCTTGGTTTAAGGGCTCCCTCTCCGGAGGAAACCAGCTCGGAATGTACTTGAGACCGGAAATTAAAAAATGCGCAGTAGCACTGATGTATATAGATATTACAAAATATGCATAAACAAGGGTATAGCTTGAGATCCCTTGGTGGTAGCATGCTTGAAAAAAACTAAGGAAGAATTGAGCAGCTTCATTGTCCTCAGTTTTCAACTTCACCATCACATTCGGGTACTTCCTCCTCTATGGGTTAGGTGTATGCCTGTGCAGCCGCTTCCTCAGAATCTGCCACCATATGCATGAATCTGGGGATAGGTGCACAGAGTATGGGGGACTTTGAATCCTCAGCGTAAGGAATGAATGTCCAAATGCTTTCACAATCCATGATCCAGACATCGGTTTCATTGTCTTCCTTTACTTGAGCCAGTAGCGGATCAGTTTTGAGAGGTAGGGGTGCACTTGTTGTGCGATGGTAGACTTGTGGGGACCACAAATACCTCTCTGTGCACCTTGCACTAGAACTTATTCCTCCTACTCAGGATCGAGGCTCTGTCTTGCAAAGATCCTGCAGGAGGAGCCTTCAACAGACTCAAAATGGTTTTCCTCTCCATGGTGGTAACATCAGGGGAGATCCCCTCTCTATCCACCTTTGGCACAATCTGGGAGCCATTGCTCGATGAGGCAAGGGAGAGGCTTCAAAGTAAGGATGCACAGTAGGGGGACAGAAAATTTCGCTAATAAGGGGAGGAGAGGGGCTAGGGATGAGAAACACAGAATCAGTAGTCACAGCCCAGAGGGGTCTACACAACAGAGGGCTCGGCAGAGAGTTGTGTGGTGTGCTCAAGCTGGGGGGTGCCAAAGCAGGATCAAAAGGAAAGACAAAGGAAATTTACTGTGAGTTTCTCTCAGCTGAGGGCTCATCATTTTATAAGATCTGGGAAACATGCAAGGGGGATGGTAATCAGTAGGCCTCACCCGCAGCTTCATGCCATAACAAATTTCCTGAGTAGGCTCAAGGGAAGGGTGATGGATGATAGTTACATCAATCATGTTAATGATTTATGATGACTCCTGTAGAGGAGTACCCTGGAGAGGGTATTACTTTACCCAACATCTCATAATCATGCCTTATCCTATTTGTCTCGTGTGGATGGCTAATGGTTTGAGGATCCGCAGTGGGTGAGGCTCTGCGTAGATAATCTCCATCCTCAAGGGTATCACAGATATTATTATCATTCATGCCACTTTTTCTACCCACATCCAGGGGGAGAATATCCTTTTGAATGAGAGTGTGAGATTCATATCTTAAGGAATCCTCCTCTACTTGGGTAAGGTTGGAATCATATAGCTCTCGGTGGCTTTCCACCCCTTTTCTCTCAAGGAGATCTGTAACTATAACTTTGAGGACATCATTCCATAGAGGATTCTTGTAGCTGTCATAGTTATCACTTGTGAGTCTCCCTCCATTTCTAAGGGGAAGTAGTGAAACTCAATTGCGATTTGAATACCCTGAATAAGCCCCTCCAAATACGCAAAATTGTTGTTGTCCCATCCCATATTACCAAAGTAAATCTAGACAAGCTCACCTTGAGAGTCCCTGATAATGCCTCTGAATCCTGAATTTCTGGGATTGCCTTTGGACGCACCATCGATGTTTCACTTGAAAAAGACATTTGGGGGGGGGTTCCATTTTTCAGGGACAGGGGCTCTGCCAACATTTTTACAGGGGGGTGTTTATTCTCATATGCTAGTTATTCCATATGTGGCGCTCTACTGCAAAGGTGGGAAGGTCCTCCTGGCTCCGTGCATCTAAGGCCATAGTTTCAGAGAGGTTGTCATGTATCCCGAACCAGAGCTGATCTGATGTTGAAGCTTTATGTTTGAAGATTTGGTTGTTTCTTTCCTTCCATATGTTCGAGATAAGCATACCAAGAATTATCTGCCAGAGTTTGTTCAGGAGAGTGTTGGTGAAATTATTTTCCATCCAGCTCCTAATGGTGTTGATGATGTTTCACCTTACTTGGTTGGAATGACGACATAAAACATCAATTTTTTCTGACAGTTTATTAGAAGTAGGACATTGGTCCATCAGGTTATCAATGGTTTCCAATTTTTCCTGACATATGGGACACCTGGAGGGTCCTATAAACTCCCTCTTAAAAATATTCTCCCATGTGAGGATGCGTCATTTATGGAGAAGCCATAGGAAGGTGGCTACTTTAGGCTAGAGATTCACTAACGATATATTTTTCTAGATAAGATTTTTTGGGCCTCGATTCTGCTCATGAAGTATATTGAAAGCTTCCTTACTGGAGTAGTGTCCACTCAGCATATGCCCCCAACCAAGGATGTTAGAACCTAGTTGTGCTTTGATTTTCCTTTTGGTTCTTACTTCCTCCCAAATATCTATGTGGCACTCATTGTTCTAGTCATCTTGCCATCTGTCCATGTGTAGCCATTTCCTATAACCTTGGGTTGTGTCCTCCGTCGAGATGTCCTGTACATTTTTCCTTTGCTTGCCTTGTAGAGCTGCACTCCATATAGGTCTGGGGAAGATGGAGGATAGGCTCGGCAGCTACTTCCAGTATTCCTCCTAGAATCTTGCTTGAGAGCCACTTTGCAGCTCCCAAAAGCTATGGCTCTGTATCATATTCTTTTGGCTCTTTGCTTCTTTCCAGATTTGGGATCCCCCACACTCTAAGTTGAACTAGATAAGGTCCTCCTTCGGCCATGAGTGGGCATACTTGGCCGCCCATAGATTAGCCCATGGAATATTGGTGTTGGAGACCCACTTCCACCATATACTAGCTCCCATGATGTTGTTGTGCTCAGGGCCATACAGTCCTAACCCCCAACATAACCATGATATTATCCTTGATATAAATGACATTAAAATCTACCATAAATTATCGACAAAGTCCATGGTCCTACATAAATAATTACAAAAAAATTATAAATTTAAGCATAGCCCTGAATTCAGGAGAGTGAATTCTTTAAACTATATGGAATAACTTGTACATCGAAGAAAGACAATTTTACAGTCACAGAATGGTAGATTTGTTTGTTCAAATTGAAAGAATGATCATTAATCCGAGGAATCGTAAATTGAGAGTATTGGAAAGCCTACACAAAACAATATATACAAGACTTAGTGTGTGTCTGTGTGTGTGTGTATATATATATATATATATATATATATATATATATATATATATATATATATATATATATATATATATATATATATATATATATCTTTTAACTAAAAGAATTTAATAACATATAAATAGTTGACAACGGAAACTAAAATAAGAAAATTACCTTGATTGTCCAACATTAAAAAGGGGAACTAGTCCTGTACATATACAAGAGAAAAATATATAATCTCATGTATTTAATTGTACAGAAGATTACACTGGAAACAATTTGAAACGAGTAAAAGAAAATTACCCTTGCTCTCATCGCTAGATTAATTACTAATCATTTGGAATGATCTTCGCAGATGAATGGGAGGTCCCTATAAAAACTAGTATTTTATTAATTTGAAGAAATTAATAAAATAAGAGATTTTAGTAAGAAAATTTTCAATTTATCTGAGTAAATAAAATTAAAATAAAATTTTGACAAGTTCAACAAAGAATGGAATTATACAATATTGCAATGATATTTCTGTATAGAAATAACTATGACAAAATTCCAAATGAGAGGAACGTCAATTCCATTAAACCGAGACTCATATGAATCAGAGTAAAGGGATAGAATAAATTGAAATTCATTATCCTTGAACGAGGGTTAATGTGTAAATTAGAAAGTTGGTTTTCCTCAAGGAAAAAAAATATGTTAAGAAGTATAGGAAAACTACTGTAGTCGTGTTAACTGCCAACGAAGGAAATACATCAAATAATTACAGAGGTTTTCAATTATAAATATGAATTCTATGGTAGAATAATTCGTAAGGGAGTTAAACCAAATACAAGAGAAAGTAACTTTAATTCTTTCTTTAAATTAAACGAAAATAAATCTCGATAATAAACCAAAACATATGAGTAAATCGAATCTAAAACCCCAACGTGCATATCTTTGTACAACGTAGTAAGTGAAAAAGAAAAATGAAAATCATTTACTTGGGAACCGGTAATGAAATACAGAGAAAGCTATGCCAGAGGAAAAACCTCTGCTCTGTATAAATTCATGAAAATTAAGAAACCGTACTCAATACAATAATGATTTTACAGAGATAGATGAACAAATATTTAAATTGCAATAAACTCTTTAGGCAAATACAACACGAAAGGTAGGGAAGAAAATTATGGTAACATTGTGGAGTAATTACAATCATAGCCTCAGATGAATATGAGAGAAATCACATTACAACTAAATGAGGGTTCAGGAAATCCTTACCTGGACACTGCAAAACGGGACGTTACCTCACTTCATGAGGAAGCTGTGAAGTATTAGAATGTAAAAAACCCCAAGAAAAACATAACCCTCAAATCGTTACAGCAAGAAGAAGTAATTGCAGAGTAAAACGAAATTTCAAACAAATAATAATGAAAAAATATTCAGAGGTAGAACAACTAATCGATGGCATAATCATTTAAATGATGCAGTATTACCTGAGGGAAGAGGTATAACATTGATGCCAATGCATAGAATATAGCCAAATAAATGGACATGTGTGGAGAACCAGAGCTGAGGGTTGTTAGAATGCACAAAGAAAATGAACTTCTGGAAAGAGGGTAATTCGTCAAAATGACCAAAGATGAATACTGAAGGAGATATATGATATCATCTTGACCATAAATTTGTCAAGGATCTAGTCCCCAAGCGGATATAAATATCCCAAAGGCCATGTGATTAAGTTAATGATCAAAATTACTTTCATTAGTAAGTGACTTCTCGAACAGAGAAACGTAATAAACCCTATGTCCTTGAGATATGGCTACCATAAAATTGAATCCCAAAAATGATTGAGAAATTTAAATACATTAACTATGGTTTAATATATAAATAAATATAGAATGGCATGTTAATATGATGACCAAATTAATAAACCATCCAAGAAATATATATAACGTGACAAGTTTAAAGGTAGGAGTTCGATTCATATCCTAAGTAGGAGTATGTGACGATGATGAAAATTTATTAAGATAACTTCAGAAATATATTTATAGAATGTCCAATTACGAAATTCAATGTTAGTCTAAGCGATAAATGGAAAGGTAGATCTTTGAAAACTAGGCTAAGTAGAAAGTGAAAAATAGAATTATAATGATACTCTAAGGTATATTAAAGGTATCATATAATGTTCTACGATATTCATTAATAACACTATGTATATTATTTTATATATATTAGGTGATAAAGTTCAAATATTGAATCTGATGCTATAGGTTCATATAAGGGTAAGTAATTTCAATGATAACTCTTGTGGATTATTAAGGGTTGAAACATAGGATATAAGTGGAATAAGGGATGAAGAAAATATATATAATTGTAATAGTGGTTAGGATAAGTTTAAACCCTATAATGTTAAGAAAATATATATAATGGTAAAATTTCTACTTTGTCGTCAACTAAAAAGTTGGTAAGTGGAGTTGTTACAAATGGTACCAGAGCCCATGTTGAAAACACTGTGCCTATATGTCTGCTCACATAGAAAATAAAAACCCAAAATTATGCTGCTATAAATTAACTACAATTTCGAAATTTTTTTGTTGTACTAATTTGTTTTCTGTGTAGAGTGATTTATTGCAAAAAAGTACAATTTCTATTATGAGTGACAAAGGAGGTTTGTATGTGGATATGGGTGGTGAGGGAAATCCGTCAGATCAAAATGCTCAGTTATTGTATATGGTTAGGGATATGCAATGAGAATTGATTCAGTTGAGAACCAACAATGAACGATTGTTGTAAGCCAACAAAGAGCAAGAGAGGTTGACTAAGGAATTAACCTAAAGGTCTAGTCACCAAAGTGAAGACCCTGGAAGAAAGAGAAAAGAAGTTGAAACCAACTCAAAAGGATCTGAGGATGGTGAAGCAGCTGGACAACAAACCATCAAGAAAAATGAATTGCAAGGATAATTCCAAAAAATAAAACTACCCAGTTATGATGGTGAAAAGGAGGAAGATGCAGAAGCTTGGCTTCTGAAAAGGGTAAAATAATTTTAATTTTATGAATATGGAAGTAACCTGAAAGTCAGATTGGCTATTTACGAACTATAGCGTAAAGCTACCCTATGGTGGGAAGAAACCAATATGGTAAATGTGTTGGATGAGAAAATTGTTACTTGGGAAGAATTTCAAACCAAATTCAAATCTAGATATCCAAATGAGAGATATTATGATGAAAAAGCCATATAATTTCATGAGCTAAGATTGGGACACCTCACTATTGATGAGTTTGTTACCAAATTGACTTGCTTTGTTATGTGCCTTATATCAGAGAGGAAAAGGCCAAAGTATAACGATTTGTAAAGTGCCTACCTACTATCTATAAGAAGAGAATAGAATTTGATAATCCCAAGACAATGGATGAAGTCATTCACAAAGCAAGACTATGTTATCAATAGTTGAAGGGAAAAAATGATCAGCCAGAAAATTGTCAAAACAAAGAAAAAGGGAAAGGTGATTGTAGTGGAAAAATAGAAAACCATCATACTTGAAAAAATTTGGGAAAAACCATCAAAAAAAGAAGTTTAACAAAGCGATAGAAAATCAACCAGCACAATCACAGACTGGATCTAAGCAGATGGAAAAGAAAACAAAAAGGAAGGGACTATAAAAATTAAGGAACCATTAAAGTGCTGAGGTTGTGGAGAACCTCACCTATTACGTGATTGCCCTCATAGAAAATTTCAAAACATTCAAGTATTAAGAGAGAGGACTATTTTAAATGATATTGCTAGAAACATTCTAAGGATCAGTGCTACCCTAGAGGATCTCCAAGCTAAACACCAATCAACCATGATAGAAATCGAAGGTATGATTGTTGAACATCCTATTTCTGTTTTGATAGATCTAGGATAAAATTTAAGCTATATAATACCTACGATGGTGGAAAATTTCAAATTAAAATCAGAAAAAATTTAGCAAGCATGGTTACATCAGTTAGCGATTGGAACAAAAATAAAAGTGACCTGTAAAATTCCAAATATTGTTGTAAATTTAAATGGGTTTGAAACTGAACTGAATTTAAATATTTGGCCTCTAGGCTCATATGATGTGTTAGTGGGAATGGACTAGTTAGAGAAACAAAAAGTGATAGTTAATTGCTTAGATAAAATAGTTCACTGTATAGATGGTGACGGAAAACCTGTGATAGTGAAAGGAAAACCAAGACCCATATAAATTAGGGATATTTCTACACTACAGTTAAAAAGGACACCAAGAAAAGCTTGTCAAGTGTATGCGGTACAAGTGGGAGATTTGGGATACCAAACTAAAAAAGAAGCTGTAGAAAATTTACCAGCAATTAGAGACTTCAAAGATCTATTCCCAAAGGAAATCCCCCATCTACCCCTTAAAAGAGAAATTGACTTCTCAATTGAATTGGTACCCGGAGCTACGCCTCTTTCTAGTCCACCGTACATAATGAGTACTCCTGAATTGTTAGAAATAAAACTGTACCTACAAGAGTTATTAGACAGAGGTTACATCAGAGAAAGTTTGTCTCCTTAGGGAGCACCTATACTATCTATTAAAAATAAATATGGCACGTTCATGATGTGTATAGACTATAGACAACTAAATAAATTGAACATAAATGATAGATATCCTCTACCTAGAATAGATGAGTTATTTGATCAAGTGAAAGGAGCTCCTATCTTCTCGAAGATTGATTTAAGAACAGGATATGATCAACTAAGGATCGAAGATAAGGACATCAATAGAACATCATTCAGGACTAGATATGGACACTATGACTTTGTAGTTCTACCTTTTGGATTGACTAATGCACCTGTTACATTCCTATTTTTAATGAATAATGTGTTACACAAGTATCTAGAAAAATTTGTTTTAGTGTTCATTTATAATGTTCTGTTATATTCCAAAAACAGAGCAGAACACAAAGAACATCTCAGAATTTTCTTACAGGAACTTAGAGAAGATAATTTATATACCAAAATCAGTAAGTGTGAATTTTAAAAGGATGAAATTCAGTATTTGGGTCATGTGATTTCAGAGGAGGGATTAGCAGTAGACTTGGAGAAAATACAAGCCATCAAGGATTGGCCTGTACCTACTGATATTCAAGACATAAGATCATTCATGGGTATTTTTGAATACTATCGAATATTTGTAGAAGGAATTTTATCCTTTGAATATCCTATTAATTCTTTACAGAAAAAGGGAGTAAAGTTTGAGCGGACAACAAAGTTTCAACATAGTTTTGAACAGTTTAAACTTAAACTAACAACTGCTCCTATTTTGAAGATTGTTGATCCAAACAATGAATTTGTGGTATGTACATATGCATGTGCAGAAGGATTAGGAGGGGTATTATTACAATAAAAATCATGCATAGTATGTGAGTCAAGAAAATTAAAGAAACATGAATATAATTACATTGTATATGACCTAGCATTTGCTACTCTGATACAGGCTTTGAAGACGTGAAGACATTATCTGTTAGGAAAGAAGTCCATACTCATGAAAGATCATACAAGTTTGAAATACTTTTTCACACAACCTGACTTAAATGTTATACAAGCTAGATGGTTGTATTTCCTTAGTGAGTTTTATATGGAAATCAAACATATAAAATGAAAGGAAAATAATATTGCAGATGATTTGAGTAGGAATGCTCATCGAATTTTGAATAGTGCTGGAAGTAGTGTGAAAATTGACATAGAAGAATTGATACAAGAAGTAGTGAATCAAGATCAAAACTATGAGAAACTACAAGAAATATTGCAAAACACTGAAATATTGGGATATACTCAAAATCAGAATGGATTGATTTCCTATAAAAAAAAATTGTATATTCCAAATGTGACCTCATTAAAACAGGAAAATTTATATGAGTATCATAAATGACCTTATGCAGGACATCTTGGTTATCAAAAAATGATTTCAACATTGATAAATATTTTTTTTTGGCTAGGTATTAAGAAAGATGTGGCTAATTATCTAGCTGGATTCCTAGAATGTTAGCAGGTAAAAGTGGAACATCATCATCTAGTAGGATTGTCACACCCTTTACCTACTCCAGAATGGAAATGGGAAGTGGTTTCCATAGACTTTATCACTAGATTTCCTAGAACTAAATATCAACATGAATCTATAATGGTGGTTTTAGACACATCAGCTAAAGTTGCACACTTTTTATCAGTGCAATCTACTTTTGGTAAAACTCAAGTAGCTAATGTATTCATGAAATAAATTGTGAAGCTACATGGTATTCCTCAGATGATTATATTAGAAATATATAAAAATTTCACTTCATACTTTTGGAACGCTCTGTTTGGTGTAATGGGTACCAAATTGAACTTTACTACAACATACCATCCTCAAACAGATGGTTAAACTGAAAAAACCAACCAAATTTTACAAGACATGTTACACTGTATGTTATGGACAGACCTACAAGATGGGAATATTTTTTGCATCTATCAAAAAATTTCATATAAAAATAGCTATCAAGCTTCAATAAATATGAGTAATTTTGAAGCATCGTATGGCAAAAAATGCCACATGCCGCCTAGTTGGAGTCAAACAGAAGATAATTTAATTCTTGGACCAGATGCATTACAAGGGATATAACAAAATGTGAAGAAAATTTAGCAAAATATTAAAACATATCAAGATATAAAAAAGAGATATGTAGACAGAAAAGGAGTTCATAGAGAATTCAAAGTGGGATACAATGTTTACTTGAGTACTAAACCTAAAAATAGTACTTGATAAATGGGTATCTATCCTAAGTTATCACCATGATACTTTGGACCATTTGAAGTTTTAGAAAGAGTAGGGCCTGATCAGAACTGGATCATGGACCTAAGTGATAGCTAAAAATTCAAAATGTTTTGAATTTTCCCAAACCTGATCGAACAGATATATCTCGTCTTCCTGATTCGAGCACCACGAATGGTTCGAAAAACCGACATTGTATGAAGAAGTTATCGCAATTTGAAAATTCAAGTAAACTGCAAAAAAATGGACTTTGACCAAGTTTGGCTTGGATCGGGAAAAATTTCAAAGAGAATATTCCTCAAAATATTCATCGAAATATTCCTGAAAATATTCCTCGAAATATTCCATTCGGTCCAACCATCTCTTGACACTTGGCATTGTATGATTTGGCATTGGATTGACTTTTGGAATTTTGAACCAATAGGAGGCTACCACATGGCAAGCCCAGAGGCCGGCACATGGCCCAGGTTCGGTCTTGTAAAATTTTGGGACTACACAGGAATGGAACCTGAGACCTCTCTCCCACCTAGACAAGCACATAACCATCTATTTTACATAGTGCTTCTTAACATTCATATTGTTCAATTTATATTTATTGTGAACGGTTTCCAAGTTTGAGAGTTTGGAGGGCCAGCCCCCCGCATGTGGCCATAGCTCGGGACCACGGGCCAAAGTCCTTTCTGTCGATGGTTAAACCATGAATGTGTTCACATGAAGAAAGGTTGTCAAAGGTTTAATGTGGTGGTTAACATTCAAATATCAACGATTAGGTAACATATAAACACGGGTTCAAACTCTTTACCACATGCTTATACCACAGTTCTACTCCGATATTCTTGTTAACCGTGGAGTGGAAAATGTCACGTGTCCACCCACTGACCATTAAATGTGGATGGTTAATATGAAGGTCAGTATAGCAGTTCATTTTATATGGCAGATTCTCCAAAATAAACTCCAACTAACTGCAGTGCTCCAAATTTAGTGGAGTTGATTTAGGAGACACTAGACAAATCTTGATTTGGCTCAATCTGGAGGTAGATTAGCCCAATCTTGGAGTGAAAATAGTAAATTTATACTATCTCCAACATTACAAACTCATTGGAGTGGGTTTCAGAGCCACCATAGGACTTTTGAGTAGGTTTTTCCTTCAATAAAGTTCAAGGGGCCACTAGTGCCATAAGGAGACAACAACAGTTTGAGGCCTAGCCAGGGGAGCTAGAAGCCTTATTCATAAATCCAATAGTCAATTTTGGATTTTTTAGATGTTTTGGAAGTAATGGTGTGGTTTATAGAGCCTATAGAGGACTTTTGAAGGCCTAGATGCTTCAGTGAAGTTCCAGAGGCAATTAGTGCTATATTTTGCTAGTAGCAGTTTGGGGCCTAGCCAAGGCAGCTAGAGACCAAATGCAACAAAACAATAGTCATTTATGACTGTAATCAGGATTTTCAATACATTTATGAAGGTTACAGAATATTTTTAGGACTTTTAGAGGTCAAGAACCCATTAGAGAAGTTTTCAGTGACCTTAGTGCTACAGCGTACCGAGCAGCCGAAGGCCATTTTAAGTGACCCAATAGTCTATCTTGACTAATTTTGGCATTATTAATCCAATGAAGGGATTTTTAGAGCCATTTGAGGACTTCTATAGCTCTAGAAGCTTCAGAGAAGTTTTGGGCAGCCTAAGGCAAACCGTGGAGGAAGGCTTAGTTTGGGGATGCAGTTCTTGTTTTGAGAAAATGATCAGTCGATATTAGGTGTCTGATGTGTGATGGAGATAGTGGGTGTGGTTTTAGAGATAGTAAAATAATTCTGAAGGAGTTAGTGCCATGTATAAGCTCAGTGTAGCTCAATGCACCAACAGAAGGAATCGAGTCTAAGTGAGCCTAGATCTGTTTGCAGAGTGATGAAAACCATGAAAGGGATATAGATGGTATTCTAAGCCCTTTGGTTCAGTTTAGTAACCATTGGAGTTAAGTGTTGAACTTGTAAAAGAAAATTTACCATAATCCCAAAGAGCCTAGTCAAGATGAAAAAAGCTCATGGAGACAAAACCCACGATATTTGGGTGAACTCCTAGATTAATTTTGTTTTCACGTGTAAATGTTTATTTTCTGCATTATATTGGTGTTATACATGTTTAATTTTGGCAAGAACAAATGGACTTAAGACACTTAAACCGTTAAAAATCATACACCTCTTTCAAGCATAAATTCCACAAATTGTCAAGTATAAGCTAGATCTTTTATTTGTTTAACTGAGTGGGAGGTTATTGAAAAGAATAACAAGTTATCCAAACCACTTTTAGATCAGGTTGGTATCATAGCACTTTGTTGGTTGATTGACAAAGAAATAGTTTGCTTGTTGACTTGAAAGGTGTTTTCACTGTTTAAAGAATTTAATTGTTTGACTATTTGTAGACTGACTATTGCTTGATTTTACTAGAGGTGAAGGGAAAGCTACTGATAGATTGGTATAGGAGAGGGCAAGAAGAAATTAGGGTTTAAGTCATGTCCCTTATCCAAAGGTCCTCAAGGCCACCCTTGAAGCACTAACCCTTTTGTTGATTGTTTGTTTGCAAAAGGCTGCTTGAAGAAGAGCTTGACTCTACAACCATTTTGTTCATAAAGCTTTATCAATATTTTTTTAAACCTTTGTGAATTTTGTTGAATTTATTTAGTTTATTTGATAATGACAACTTCCTTGAGTGAGGTTTTCAAATCCTCCTCCTTCAAAATATTCTTCGATGAATATATGAAGAGAGACTTCTACATATTGAAGGACATGGTGCAGATTCTATTAGAAGATAGAAGAGAAAGCACTGAACTTCATGAGAAATTGTTTACTATGAAGAAAGAGAAGGAATAAATTCTTCAAAGAATGCATGAGATGGAGATGAAGCTCCATCAAGCCCAAGAGGCTTTTACCAAGAACAGGCATGAACCAGAGGTAATTCACTCTAATTTATCTTCATTTTCCTAATCGGAAAAATGTGTTGGTTCATTTGGAAAGAAAACTAGAGGTATAGGGTCCAAGTTAATGTTTAAAATGGGCTACGAAGGCAAGGGTTTAGGCAAACATGCACAAGGCATGGTTGATCCTATTTTTGGTGAGGAACGACCTAAGAAATTCGGTCTTGGTTATGTGCAATCTAATGGAGAAATCTCCAAAGCCATGAAGGCATGTGAGGCAACTTCAAAAATAAATTTTGTTCCAAGTTCTAAATCACAAACATGTAAAGTTTGTTTTCAAGTTGATTGCTATTGTTTGAATCCTATGTTGCAACAAGAAGATTGTAGACATGCAACTCATGGTGAGCATGTGAGTTCAAACATTTTCCAAGACAAGAACAATGATGTTAGTCTGCAAAAGAAAGTTGGAACCTCTACTAGTTCATCTCCTCAAGAAGGCAAAAAGGATGGACATGCAAAGTAGAATGCGAGGTATAATTCTTCCCATAGTCAAATTTATTATGTTTTGGCAAGGCATGACAATTCTGCATGCTTGAATGGAAGAAAGAGTTGATGTGCATATTGTGGTATGTGTAACCATGTTGTTTCAAGATGCTGGAAGAGGATTAAGGCATACAGGAAGTAGTTGAGGTAAAGGAAACTTTCAAAGAAGGTGCATAAGACTTGCACACACTGCCAGAAGAGGGGACATGTTGTTTCCCATTGTTGGACATTACATCCAACTATTTGTCCCAAGCATTTGCAGCAAGAGGACAGAAAGAATGGCAAAAGTGGAACAAAGGATTCCATCATTGATGTGAGGACAGATGTATCACATGAAGATGATTTGTAGCTGGAAAAGCCGTCGTGGAAGTGGCATGGTAAGAAGTGGTTTGACTTCTTGACACAGTAAGATATACTTTCATTTGTACATATGCAAATTTCAGACAAGTATGCATGTATTTATGCTATATCATGTTTGTTTGAGCCACCTTGGATGGTTGATCAAGGCAGTGATGTTTACCTACCTTCTTTAATTTCTCACCATAAATTTATGATTGAGGGCAAGGAAGACAGTTCTTCAGAGGAGGACAAGTGCATCATGGAAGGGAAGTGTTGACTACCTTTGGTTTGTGGTTCAAAGGCACTAGCCATGCAAGGAAAGTGTATGGAGGCTAAAAAGAAGAGAGTGCTATACTCTCATCTATTGTACAGATCAGTATATCAGTCTTTTGTGGTAAAAAATATTCCTAATGGGGAGGTGATCAGAATTGGATCATGGACCTAACTGATAGCTAAAAATTCAAAGTGTTCAGAAGTGTGTCAAACCTAAGCGACCAAATATATCTCATCTTCCTGATTTGGGTGCCATGAACTGCTCAAAAAATTGACACCGTATGAAGAAGTTATCACAGTTTGAAAAGTCCAATAAACTATAAAAATTGGACTTTGACCAAGTTTCACTTGGATTGGGAAAAATTTAAAAGAGAATATTCCAGGGAATATTCTTGGAAAATTTCACAAAATATTCGATTCGGTCCAGTCAGCTCTTGACAATTGACCTTGTATGATTTGACATTGGATTGACTTTGGAATTTTGAACTAATAGGAGGCTACCACGTGGCAGGCCCAAAGGCTGCCACGTGGCCTAGGTTCGGTCTTGTAAAATTTTGGGACTACACAGGAATGGAACTCGAGACCTTTCACCTACCTACACAAATGCCTAACCATCTCCACTACATAGTGTTTCTTAACATTCATGCTGTGTGGTTTATATTTATTGTGGATGGTTTTCAAGTTTGGGGGTTTGGAGGGCCAGCCCTCCCCCCAATGTGGCCATAGCCCGGGACCATAGGCCAAAGTCCTTTCCGCCGATGGTTAAAATGTGAACGTGTTCACATGTGGAGAGGTTGGAAAAGGTTTAATGTGGTGGTTAACGTTTAAATAACGATGGTTAGGTAACATATAAACACCGGTTCAAACTCTTTACCACATGTTTATACCACAATTACGCTCTGATATTCTTGTTAACCGTGGAGTGGAAAATTTCATGTGTCCACCCACTAACCATTAAATGTGGATGGTTAATATGGAGGTCAATACAATGGTGCATTTTATATGGCAGATTCTCCAAAATAAAATCTAGCTAACTGCAGTGCTTCAAATTTAGTGGAGTTGATTTAGGGGACATTAGATAAATCTTGATTTGGCTCTATCTAGAGATAGATTTTCTTAATTTTGGAGTGAAGATAGTAAATTTTGACTATCTCCAATATTCCGGACTCATTGGAGTGGGTCTCAGAGCCATCAGAGGAAATTTGAGGAGGTTTTTTCTTCAGTGAAGTTCAAGGGGCCACTACGGCCACTAGGAGGCAGCAACAGTTTGAGGCCTAGCGAGGGGAGCTAGAGACCTTATTCAGAATCCCAATAGTCAATTTTTCATTTTTTGAATGTTATATAAGTAATGGTGTGGGTTTCAAAGACTGTAGAGGACTTTTGAAGGCCTAGATGCTTTAGTGAAGTTCCAGGGGCCATTAGTGCCAGATTTTGCCAGCAGCAGTTCGTGGCCTAGCCAGGGCAGCTAGAGACCTTATGTAGTGAACCAATAGTCATTTATGACTGTAATCATAACTTGGAATACATTGATGGAGTTGCAGAATATTTTGAGTACTTCTAGAGGTCAAGAACCCATCATAGAAATTTTTAGTGACCCTAGTGCCACAGGGTACCGAGCAGCAAGAGACCATTTTTAGTGAACCAATAGTCTATCCTGAAATTTTTTGGCATTATGAATCTAATGAAGGTATTTTTAGATCTCTTTTAATACTTCTAGAGCTCGAGAAGCTTTAGGGAAGTTTTGGGCAGCCCAAGGCAAACCGTGGAGGAAGGCCTAGTTTGGGGATACAGTGCTCGTTTTGAGCAAATAATCAGTCGATATTAGGTGTCTGATATGTGTTGGAGATAGTAGGTGTTTTTTTAGGGATAGTAAAATAATTCTAAATGAGTTAGTTCCATGGAGAAGCTTAGTGTATCTCATTGCACCGATATAAGGAATCGAGTCTAAGGGAGCCTAGATATGTTTGGAGAGTGATGATAGCCGTGAAAGGGATATAGATGGTATTCTAAGACCTTTGGTTTAGTTCAGTAACAATTGGAGTTAAGTTTGGAACTTGTAAAAGAAAATTTACCATAATCCCAAAGAGCCTAGTCAAGATGACAAAAGCTCAAGGAGACATAGCCCACGATATTCGAGTGAGATCCTAGAATAATTTTGTTGTTATGTGTGAATTTTTATTTGCTACATTACATTGGTGCTATAAATATTTAATTTTAGCAAGAAAAAATGGACTTAAGACACTTAAATAGTTAAAAATCATACACATCTTTCAAGCATAAATTTCGCAAATTGTCAAGTATAAGCCAGGGATAATTTTAAGGATGGAAAATTATCTTGAAGTTTAAAAAATTGGCGAATCTCACTAGTCCCTAATATGCAAACTATAAAATGTATATTGATGTATTTGTAAAACTATTCAAATTTATAATGACATTATTTATATTGTCTACATAATGTTGGCGATTTTTAACGTAAAATAAATTTATATTGTAAAATTTGGGCGAATCTCTTTTATAAAAAAATGGAAATTGGCGAATCTTTTTTTTTGGAAAACCATGAAAAATTAGCCCACCTATGAATATTAGCCCCTAAAATTTTCCATGGTATGAGCTCGATATTTTATTTTTTTAACTGAGTGGGAGGTTCTTGAAAAGCATAACAAGTTATCCAACCCATTTTCAGATCAGGTTGGTATCAGAGAAGTTGGTTGCTTGATTGACAGAGAAATAGTTTTCTTGTTGACTTGGAAGATGTTTGCTCTGTTTAAAGAATTTTATTGTTTGACTGTTTGCAGACTGATTGTTGCTTGATTTTGCTAGAGATTAATGGAAATATAATGATAGCTATGTCCAGGAGAGGGAAAGAAGGAAGTAGGGTTTAAGGCATACTCCTTATCCAAAGGACCTCAAGGCCGCCCTTGAATCACTAACCCTTTTGTCGATTGTTTGTTTGTAAAAGGCTACTTGAAGACGAGCTTGAATCTACAGCCATTTTGTTCAAAAATATTTGTCAATAGTTATTGAAGCCTTTGTGAATTTTGTTGAAGTTCTTTAGTTCATTTCATAATGAAAACTTCTTCAAGTAAGGTTTCCAAATCCTCCTCCTTCACAATATTCTTTGATGAAGATATGAAGAGATACTTTACATATTGAAGGACATGGTGTAGATTTTGTTTGAAGATAGAAGAGAAAGCACTGAACTTCATGAGAAATTTTTTGCTATGAAGCAAGAGGAGGAAGAAATTATTAAAAGAACACATGAGATGGAGATGAAGCTCCATCAAGCCCAAGAGGATTTGACCAAAAACATGCATGAAGCAGAGGTAATTCACTCTAATTTGTCTTCAGTTTCCTCATTAGAAAAATGTGTTGGTTCATTTGAAAAGCACACTAGAGGTATAGGGTCCAAGGTAATGTTTAAAATGGGCTATGAAGGCAAGGGTTTAGGAAAACATGCACAAGGCATGGTTTATCCTATTTTGGTTGAGGAACCACCTAAGAAATTTGGTCTTGGTTATGTGCAATCTAATGGTGAAATCTCCAAAGCCATGAAGGCATGTGAGGTAACTTCAAAGAGATATTTTGTTCCAAGTTCTAAATAACAAACATTTCATGTTTTTTTTCAAGTTGATTGCCCTTGTTTGAAGTCTATGTGGCGGCAAGAAGATTATCGACATGAAGCTTAAGGTGATCATGTGAGTTCAGACAATTTTCAAGATAAGAATGATGACGTTAGTATGCAAAAGAAAGTTGGAACCTCTACTAGTTCATCTCCTCAAGAAAGAAAAAATGATGGACATGCAAAGTAGCATCTGAGGTATAATTATTCCCATAGTCAGGTTGATTATGTTTCGGAAATGCATGACAATTATGCATGCTTGAATGGAAGAAAGAGTTGTTGTGCATATTGTGGTATGTGTAACCATGTTGTTTCGAGATGTTGGAAGAGGATGGAGGCATACAGGAAGTAGTTGAGACAAAGGCAAGTTTCAAATAAAGTGCATAAGACTTGCACACATTGCCAGAAGAGGGGAAATTTTGTTTCCCATTGTTGGACATTGCATCCAACTATTCATCCCAAGCATTTGCTGCAAGAGGACGTAAACACTGGCAAAAGTGGAACAAAGGATTCCATCATTGATGTGAGGAAATATGTATCACATGAAGAGGATTTGCAGCAGCAAAAGTGGCCATGGAAATGGCTTGGGAAGAAGTGGTTTGACTTCTTGACACAGTAAGACATACTTTCATTTGCACATATGCAAATTTTAGACAAGTATGCATGTATTTATGTTGTAATATCATGTTTATTTTAGCCACCTTGGGTCATTGATCAAGGAAACGATGTTCAAATACCTTCTTTAATTTCTCACCAGAAATTTATGAGTGAGTTCAAGGAAGACAGTTCTTGACAGGAGGACAAGCGCATCCAGGAAGGGAAGTGTCTGCTACCTTTGAGTTGTGGTTCAAAGGCACTATTCATGCAAGGCAAGTGTATGGAGGCTAAAAATAAGAGGTTTTTGTACTCTCATCTACTGTACAGATCAATATATCAGTATTTTGTTGTCCAAAATATTCCTAATACGGAGGTGTGATCAAAATTGGATCATGGACCTAAGTGACAGCTCAAAATTCAAAGTGTTCGGAACTGTGCTAAACTTGAGTGACTGGATAGATCTCATCTTCCTAATTCCTGTGCCATGAAAAATTCAAAAAACTGACACCATATGAAGAAGTTATTGCAATTTGAAAATTCCAGTAAACTGCAAAAAATTGACTTTGACCAAGTTTGACTTGGATTGGGAAAATTTTAAAAGAGAATATTCTAGGGAATATTCCAAGAGTATTCCCTAGAATATTCCATTCGGTTCAACCAGCTCTTGACACTTGGCATTGTATGATTTGGCATTGGATTGAATTTTGGAATTTTGAACCAATAGGAGGCTACCACATGGTAGGCCCAAAGCCTTCCAGGTGGCCCAGGTTCATCCTTGTAAAATTTTAGGATTTCATGGGAATGTAACTTGAGACCTCTTTCCTACCTACACAGGTGCCTAACCATCTCCGCTACATAGTGTTTCTTAACATTCATACTATGTGGTTTATATTTATTGTGAACGGTTTTCAAGTTTGGGGGTTTGTAGGGCCACCCCCCCACGTGGCCATAGCTTGGGACCGCGGGCCAAAGTCCTTTCCACCGACAGTTAAACCATGAATGTGTTCACATGCGGAGAGGTCAGAAATGGTTTAATGTGGTGGTTAATTTTTAAATTCTGATGGTTGGGTAACATATAAACTCTGGTTAAAACTTTTCACCATAGGTTTATACCACAGTTCCGCTCCGATATTCTTGTTAATTTCGGAGTGGAAAATGTCATGTGTCCACCCATTGTCCATTAAATGTGGACGGTTAAAATGACGGTCAGTATAGTAGTGCATTTTATATGGCGGATTTTCCAAAATAAACTCTAGCTAACTGTAGTGCTCCAAATTTAGTGGAGCTGATTTAAGGGACACTGGACAAATCTTGTTTTGGCTCTATCTAGAGGTAGATTTGCCCAATTTTGGAGTGCCAATAGTCAATTTTGACCATCTCCAACAATACAGACTCATTGGAGTGGGTTTCAAAGCCATCATAGGACTTTTGAGTAGGTTTTCTCTTCATTGAAGTTCAAGGGGCCACTAGGGCCACCAGGAGGCAACAACAGTTTGAGGCCTAGCTAGGGGAGCTAGAGGCCTTATTCAGAAATACAATAGTCAATTTTAAATGTTTCAAATGTTCTAGAAGTAATGGTGCTATTTTAAGATACTTTAGAGTACTTTTTAAGGCCAATATTCTTCAGTGAAGTTCCAGGGACCATAAGTGCCAGATTTTTCCAGCAGTAGTTTGGGGCCTAGCCAGGGAAGGTATAGACCTTATGCAGCGAACAAAGAGTAATTTATGACTATAATAAGAATTATGAATCTATTTATTGAGGTTTCAAAATATTTTTAGGACTTATAGAGGTCGAGAACCCATCAGATAAGTTTTTAGTGACCTAGTGCCACGGGGTGCCGATAGGTGTTGGAGGCAAAACTGGAGTAGCCAGAGGCCATTTTCAGTGAAACAATTGTCTATTCTCACTATTTTTTGTAATATGAATCCAATTAATGGATTTTTAGAGCCATTTTAAGAATTATATAACTCGAGAATCTTCAAGGAAGTTTTGGGAAGCCCAAGGCAAACCGTGGAGGAAGGCCTAGTTTGGGGATGCAGTGCTCATTTTGAGAAAATGATCAGTCAAGACAGTAGGTTTGATTTTAGGGGAAATAAAATAATTCTAAAGGAGTTAGTGCCATGGAGAATCTCAGTGTATCTCAGTGCACTGCCAGAAGGAATTGAGTTTAAGGGATCCTATATCTGTTTGTAGAGTGATGACAGCCATGATAGGGATATAGATGGTATTCTAAGCCCTTTGGTTCAGTTCAGTAACCATTAGAGTTAAGTGTGTAACTTATAAAATAAACTTTACTATAATCCCAAAGAGCCTTGTCAAGATTACAAAAGCTCAAGGAGACGTAGCCCACGATATTCGTGTGAACTCGTAGATTGATTTGGTTGTTATGTGTGAATTTTTGTTTGCTACATTATATTATTATTATACATGTTTAATCTCAGTAAGAAAAAATGGACTTAATACACTTAAATAGTTAAAAATCATACACTTATTTCAAGCGTAATTTCCTCATATTTTCAAGTATATGTTAGATATTTTATTTGTTTAACTGAGTGGGAGGTTCTTGAAAAGCATAAAAAGTTATCCAACCCATTTTCAAATCAGGACCAATAGTTTATAAATTGGATCTACCTATTCACATTAAGATTCACAATGTTTTTCATGTTTCCTTATTGAAAAAGTATGTACATGATCTTACTCATGTAATTGATTGGACTGTGATATAGGTGGAAACATAAGGGGAATTTCTTCCAGAGCCCTTTCCTATACTAGCACGAGAAGAGATCCAGCTTCAAAAGAGGAGGGTAGCTAGGGTGAAGGTGCAGTGGAGGCACTTTACACTTGAAGATGCTACTTGGGAGTGAGAAGAGAAAATGAAGGAAATATATCCATCATTGTTTGAAAAGTGAATTGATATTTTGTAGCAATGAGGATGATGTTTTGTTTTGGAGGGGGAATATGTAATATCCCTATTTTTACTACTTTTATTAGATAGTTGAACAATCCTAAAGGTTGAGTGGACCTAAAGGAAGACAATTATTTTGGACATATTGTATTTTTAATTTTAATAAATGTGAAATTTTAATTATTGTGCAAAGACTAGAGTATATTTGAGACCAGGATTTTAAGTCCATGAGGATGGATTTAAATCCAAAGACTTTCCAAGATTCTTCAAAAATCCTTGGAGAAAATAAAATAAATTAAAAATATTAGATGGAGATAAAAATCTAAAATTTACCTCAGTAACGTGGAAAGTTACTGAGAAGAGGTGAAATAAAACTAGAAAGAGGAAAATGATAGTTTTATAGTATTTTTTTGGAAAAAACAAAATTAAAGCCTACGAAAAAAGGAAAAAAACATCCTAATTTAACTAGACATAGTTATGGAAACATGTTGAAGGGAAATCAAGCTTAAATAAGCCATTCCTAGGTAGACAAGGGGTTTTCTACACTTTGGAGGAACTAGTCTCTGCTCGGGGGAATGGCTGTGGAAAGTTCAAGGTTGGGTGGCAAATAGTCTTACCAAAATTGGTATGCACCAGTAATTTAATTTTGTATTATGAATTGTGCTGGTGATGAAAGTTAGAGTAATGATTATTCATGTAAGAAAGTTATAATTTATCTTTTATATTGAATTATGATTCAATTAGAAGAAGTGAAAAGTTAGCTTTTCTGAATTATTAAATTTTGTAGAATTTTGATTTATAGAGTCTGATGTATTTAACAGAAAACAACTATATTAGATATAGTCGATCTATATAGTTACATATAAAATTACAATTAATAAACCAACACTAAGAATTTCTAAACCTCAGTAATAAGGTTTAAATCTCTGGTTAGGTTATAAAAATTTAAACTGTATACGCAGAAATTATATATAAATACACATGGAAAGAAGGAAAAATATTGTATTTAACAATTGTGTAATTAAAACATTGAACGGAACAATATGTACATAAAGAGATAATGATCCCTCTCTTAGAAACCATGACTACACAAAATTAATTTAAACATTCTACTGTGTAGTAACTAGAGGGTTACATAGAGTCATTCATTTCTTCATTGACTCATAAAATTAACAATGAGATACATCATAAAGTATTAGAGGATAGTAGAAGAACAATATAGTGTAATGAATTAAATAATTTCATTGCGAGAGAGTGATAGTAAATGACTCTTTATCATTATAGTGATAACGTAACCATGATATTATCCTTGATAGAAATTACATTAAAATATGTCATAAATTCTGTAAAAAGTCCATGGCCTACATAAATAATTAAAAAAAAATTATAAATTTGAGCATAGCTCTCAATTCAGGAGAGTGAATTCATTAAACTATATGGACCAAACTGTACATAGAAGAAAGACAATTTCACTGTGAAGGAATGGCAGAATTTTTTGTTCAAATTGATAGAATGATCATTTAATCTGAGGAATCATAAATTTAGATTAGTGGAATACCTACATAGAACAATATATACAAGACTTAGTATATATATATATATATATATATAGACACACACACAGATATATATATATATATATATGTTAACTGAAAGAATTTAATAACATATAAATAGTTGACAAGGGAAATTGAAAGAAGAAAATTACCTTCATTGTTCAACTTTAAAAAGGGGAACTAGTCCTATACATATACAAGAGAAAAATATATAACCTAATGTATTTAATTATAGAGAAGATTAAATTGGAAACAGGTTGAAAAGAGAAAAAGGAAATTACCTGTGTTCTCGTCGACAGAGTAATTACTAAGCATTTGAAATTATCTTAGCAGATGAATAGGAGGTCCCTGTAAAAACCAATATTTTATTAATTTGAGGAAATTAATAAAATAAGATATTTTAGAAACAAAAATTTCAATTTATCTCAGTAAATGAAATTCAAATAAAATTTTGACAAGTTCAACAAAGAATGAAATTCTATAATGTTGCAATGATATTTTTGTATAGAAATAACTATGACGAAATTATGAATGAGGGGAACATCAATTCCATTAAACTGAGACTCATACGAATCAGGGTAAAGGGATAGAATACATCTAAATCCAGTATCCTTGAATGAGGGTTACTGTGTAAATTTTAAAGTCGGTTTTCCTCAAGGAAAAATGATATGTTAAGAAGTACAAGAAAACAACTGTAGTCATGTTAAATGCCAACAAAGGAAATGCATCAAATAATTATAGAGTTTGTCAATTATAAATACGAAATCGATGGTAGAAGAATTCGTAAGGGATTTAAACCCAATACATGAGAAATTAAATTTAATTATTTCATATAAATTAAAACCAAATAAATCTCGGAAATAAACCAAATCAAAGGAGTAAATCGAATGTAAAAAAAAATTGTATCTTTGTATAGCGTAGTAAGTGAAAAATTAAAATTAAAATCATTTACTTGGGAACTGGTAATGAAATATAGAGAAAGTTATGTGAGAGGAAAAACCATGGCTCTGTATATACATTAACGAAAAATTAAGTAATCATACTCAATACCATAACAATTTTACAGAGATAGATGAAAAGAGATTTAAATTGCAATAAGCTCTTTAGGAAAATACAACACAAAAGGTAGGGAATAAAACTATGGTTACATTGTGGAGTAATTACACTGACGACCTTGGATGAATACAAGGGAAGCAACATTACAAGTAAATGAGGGTTTAGGAAATCCTTACCTAGATGTTGTAAAAATGGATGTTACCTCACTTCATAAGGAAGTTGTGAAGAATCAAAATTCCAAAATCCGCAAGAAAAATTTAACCCTGCAATCATTACAGCAAGAAGAAGTAATTGCAGAGTAAAATGAAATTCCAAACAAATAATAATGAATAAATATCTAGAGGCAGAACAACTAAACAATGGCATAATCATTGAAATTATGCAGCATTGCCTAACAGAAGAGGCATAACATTGATGCTAATGAATAGATTGAAATCAAATAAATGGAACTGTGTGGAGAACAAAAGCCGAGGGTTTCCGGAATGCACAACAAAAATGAAATTCTAAAAACAATGTAATTCATCGAAAGGACCAAAGTTGGATACTACAAGAGATATACGATATCATCTTGACCATAAACACATCAAGGATCTAGTCCACAAGTGGATTGAAATATCCCAAAGGCCATGTGATCGAGTTAATGATCAAAAGTAATTTCATTAATAAGTTACTTCTTGAACAGAGAAATGTAATAAACCCTTTTTCCTTAAGATATGGCTCCCATAAAATCGAATCCAAAAAAAGATTGAGAAATTTCAATGAATTAACTATGGTTTAATATATAAATAATTACAGACTGACATGTTAATATGTATACCAAAGTAATAAACCATCCAAGAAATATATACAACGTGACAAGTTTAAAGATAGGAGTTCGATTCATATCCTTGTTAGGTATATGTGACAATGATAAAAATGTATTAAGAGAACTTCATAAATATATTTATACGATGACTTCCAATTATGAAATTCGAAGTTATTCTAAGCCATAAATGACAAGGTAGATCTTCAAAAAGTAGGCTAAGTGGAAAACGAAAAATATAATTATAATGATACTCTAAGGTATATTAGAGGTATCATAAAATGTTCTATGATATTCATTAATAACACTATCTATATTCTTTTATATAGATTAGGTGATAAAGTTCAAAGATTTAATATGATGCTATAGGTTCATATATGGGTAAGTAATTTCAATGATAACTCTTGTGGATTATTAAGGCTTGAAACATGGGATATAAGTGGAATAAGGGATGAAGAAAATATATAGAATGGTAATAGTGGTTAGGATATCTTTAATCTTAGGATATAATTAAATATTTTAAGATGAAAACAAAAGTTGTTATTTTAACAAACAATGGTAAAATAAGCCTAAAAATATGCGGAAAGAAATTAAGGGAAAAATAAGGTGTCTATTATAACAAAATTAAGAGCTTGAAGAATTGTCATTCAAGGATGGTGAATGCCAGACGTGAAATAGGAAATTGTTAACATGTTCAAAGGATCATAAATCATAGAAATTTATTTTTTTCATGAAAACTATAAGTTGTTAGATAAAATTTAACAACAGAAATTACATTCCAATGGAAACATCATAATATGACGAAATGTATTAAAATCGTTGATGAAAAAGTAGCAATTATGACATAAATAGGAAAAAAAAATTGTGTAAGTGGAGTTGTTACAGCCATGGTGTTCCAAGTGCTGAAATAATGGATTGGAGCATTCAATCTCCAAGCATGTTATTTACATGCCAAATGTAGCTATAATAGTGTAATCTAAACACATTTTGATGATGTGGTTTGCCATTTGATTATCTTATGGTTATCTTCTTATGGGAAAAATGGATAGATACAGTTATAGAAAGGAAATAGTGGATTACCAATATCATTTGGCACAACATATATGAATCAAATGGAATGAATTTATGGGTTTGCATACATGGTGTCACTATTCCAAAGTGTGGCTTCAGATATAATGAGTTGGTGCTCACCTAGAAAATACTAAGGTTGCTCAACAACAATGTATAAGAGACTGGGTTGTTGATGTAAGCTAAAAGAATGATTAAGTGAATCATCCCTATAGTGATCTAAAGTGATACGAGACTCGAGAGCTTCTTCTAAATGGTGAATAATATTGGGACTAGAGTTGAAACTACCAGACAAATATGCTAGCATGGTTGGGGAGAATGCTTCTCCTAGACTCTCAAATATGGGTGCCCCCTTACCCAAACATTGGGTGTCAATGTAATGGGCACAAGGGGTATGTGGTTCGAATGCATGGGGTTGAAGTAATGGGTTATTGAACCAATTAGCTTCAATATGGATGAAGTCTTTGGACTCCACAACATACTGATCATGGGTGTGTTGCGAAGGAAATACATGCAACGGTGCATATCATCCCAGGCAAAATCAGGGGTATTCATGCCTTCCATAATGTCTTCCTCTTAAAGGAATATGGGGGAACTTGCAGAAGGGAGACCACATGATGCAACGGGGCTACCTGGTGCATATTCATGAGAAATATGGTTCACATACCCATCGTTACGGAGGGTAGACGAAGAGCTAGTAGATGAAACATCTACTGATGTTGAGACCAAGGTGTTCGATGAGGGAGGTTCGACTGATGCAAGAAGGGAAGCCGTAGATGGGTCTTTCTCCATGGAACTCATGGATGAAAACATATAGAGAATAGCGATGAAACTACCTTTCATCTCAACATTGGGGGGTGGTATCACAATGGGTGGAGAAATGTCCTCCAGTTCTACTGAAGCAAAACTCACAAGTAGAGGAGTACATGATCCACAACGAGCAGCCTCTATTCCACGAATTTCCTCAAGGTTATTGCGAAATTCACCGAGACGAGGACAATGATGATAATAGTGGCCATAAAGGTCGCACAAATCACAAGGTTGGTTCGTGTTCAATGATTTGAGTTTCTTAGCTTAGTTAGGTAAGGTAACATGGACCTATGGGATGTCAAATTCAGGAAACGTTTTGTTGACCATAGGTTTGAGATGAATAAGTTCAGGATAGTTATGGGTGGCATGATCAACAACATCACAAAAATTGTAGGGAGGTGTCTACTTTGGAGGCTTAGGTGGAGCTAGAGTTTTTTGGGGATCCTTGTATTTAGGTTCCTTATTTTTTTATTTCCCCCCCTGATTGGATGCTTTTGCAATAGGAGTAGGTTCCTGTTGAGGTGGTTGTGGGACTCAAGCAAAGGGAGGAATCATAGCGATCGGCTGAACCAATGCCAAAGCGATATATGGTTTAAGTTTACTAGGTGGAGTGTTTTATGGGGGATCAATGTACCAGACTGGGATCCCCAAGTTTAAATTGGGTAGAATCAACGTATCCATAACAGCCACTGAAAATACACTAGAGTTGTGAGCTAGAAATAGTAACTGACCGGAAGGGTAATTGCCTAGCGAAATGGCTTCCAAACAGTTAACGCTTGGGGGGAGACTTTTCTTGGTTCAAAAATATTGGGAGAGAGACCAACATAATGAGAAGGTCCTTGAGGAAATGGTCATAATGGTTGTGTTAAGTGAACAACAGCAAGTTGCGAAGGCGCTGGCTGCTGGCTAGTCGAACATGGATTTTTTGGCTTGCTCGAGATGATTGCAACATGAAAACACTCGATGAGATGGACTCAGTGATAACAGGAGGGGGACCAAGGAATGAAAAAAGTAAGGTGGAATATTTATAAAGTCTTGGTGAAACACTGGTGAGAGGTGTGACTGATTATTTATCAACCACTGAACCTATGATGGAGTCAAGGGAGGTATGAAACTTCCATTTGTAATATGTCAATTGAACGAAGGTGATGATATTTTCATTGTGGGGGAATCATATCTTACGGTGAACTACATATGAAAAAACTGACATCGCATAGGTGTAACTATGATCCAAGAGGATATTATAATCCAAGGGTCCATCAATGACTTCTATGTTAATAAAAACAGTCTTCCCGCAAGTGTGACCAGAAAATTGTGGAACATCCCAAGGGGATAAGAAGGGTGATCGTGGCAAGCACGTAAAGTGATGGTGGACTGAGAAAAATCAGGTGATCTGAGCTTATTCCAAATATAGGTGGACATCACACAGGTGGATGCACCCTCGTCAATGATACATCTTTGAACATGGGCATTATGGATCTTGACTAGTATTTGGAAGGAAATGGATCAAGGTAAAGGGGGATGCTCTAAATTGTCAACATCAAAGATGATAAAATGATCATTTGAAGGATCCACAACACCCAAAGTAGTTAGTAGAATTTTTCATTGTGATTTGCACGCCTGGATGACTTCCAGTGTTGACATGGGAGCAAGGGACTGCGCCAAATCATCTATTATTATGTAGGTGTGGGCAGCTTTGGAGGAAGCAACATTTCGACGTAATTTCCCTTTGGCGATATTGTGAATGACTTTTTCCTTAGGATGAGGGATATATAAGGGAACATTTAGTGTCGAAATGGACTATGTTGGTACTTTGGTTTGGGACTCGGTTGTAGATGTAGCTGGTTGCTTGTCATATTGTCACAACCAGGTCTGAAGGTTCACATCAATGGTATTGACATCTTCAGAATTCATCATGAGAATCTGGTAGTCAGTGGTACCAAACTGCGGAGGTTCAGTGGTGGCATGAACTTGAGGTGGTTGGGTAGCAATATATGCTTGCTAAGGGAAAGGATCAATGGACATCAATAGTTGAGCTAGCGCAGTGTTTGGAGGAAGTGACGCGGTGGCATGTCCTCTAAACACTGCTTTGGATTCTAAAAACTGGCACATCTAGGGTAAAAGGGGACAATCGTGAGTATAATTTCCATGGACACCAAACCATGAGCAAGGTTTTTTCGTATGAAGGGTATTTTTCTACTTCGGCTGATCACCCTGCTGCTGGTTTGCAGTCACGTTAGGCTGGTTCCCTTGGGGTGCATTCAGTTTATTACCTTGGCAACCTTGGTTACCCTGCAAGTGTTGGTTTTGGTTTCCATTCCCCTTATTATTTTTCTTCGAATTAGAAGGATTATTCATGCTCTACTGTGCATACACCCGACCTTGAGGAGGCGATGGTTGTTGTGGCAGAGGTTGAGAAGGCATGGGAGGCTGGGGCATTGATGTCATAGGGGCTGGAGCTTCGGGTTGCGCATAAGGATAGAAAGGAGGTGGGGAAAATTTTGGGTAAACATGTTGATCAATAGCTTGCCCTGGCTTCAACCGATGCAATTGGGAAAATACATAAGGCAATATTTGACTGAGATATAGGTTTCTTGCAGGGAGTTAAGTGTTGGAGGAACTGGTCCCCCCCTGAGGATAACCATAACTCATGTGAGGAGGAGCATATGGATATGAGAGAGATCCAAGGATACTATTGGCAGCATGAGATGCCCCCGGTGCATTGACACGGCAAGGTCTAGGAAGATCTAGTAAAATGGTATAAAGATGGCCAGACTGGGTGTAGATCAAGTCATATTTTAATGATACCTGGAGATATTTTTCCTCAGACTGAGGAAAATGAGAAGAGACATTTTTTACCGATGGGGGCTAAGAGTGTTGTAAGAAACCAATCCATATAGACATGGTTGTTGAATTTAGGAGTTGTACACAAGCTCCTTCTTCTATGCCATTTTTGGCATTGTCAGAAAGGCGAGTGGCAGAAGATGGACAGAATGTGGTCAACAACTCAGTACCGGTATCATAACGGAGGGGTCACTATAAATAGGATAGAAATTCTTTAGCAAGAGTCACAAAAGTGGTATGAGATGCAGCAGGCTAATCGACATACCACTTCTCCGCTTCTCGAGCAAGCCTACATTGGAACAACCAAAGGAAAATGGGGTCGTCGGTGATGGAATTAGACGAAAACCACATATTAAAGGATCATATGTGATTAGTAGGGTCCTCTCCATTATTTACTTCATTATTAGGAATGTCGGAAGGAAGCTTAGTTCGCATAACTGGCCAACCTGCATTGTGGATTATGGGGTCATTGATTAATAGGCTAAGATCAGGAAGGCTTGAACCTACCATAAAAGGTAGCAAAGGAGTATTTGGAATGGTTCCAGTACTGTTTCCACTAGTAGTGACTTCCTAATTAGGGTCGGGGCCACCACCAATTTGAGGACCTGCACCTACATTAGTGCCTAGCATGGTGATGGTGTGAGAGTGAGGACAACCGAGGTCAGAAGCAAAGGAAGAACTCGATGAACCAGAATTAAATTCGGTACGGGGACTTGGTGGAAGACTAAATTGGATCCTACGGGGTGGATTAAGATGTCCAAATGGAAAACGAGGGTGAAGACCTTGGAGTCTCTGTGATAAACACCTTGGGGACACAATGATGGCAAGCCACAAATTAGACGAAAAGGTTTAAGAGTGATAAATGAAGTATATGTGAGGCAAATTTACTAGTTATGATGTTTATGTCTTGGCTTGGAAGTGGAAACCAATCACTCTTCGCTTTAGCTATGAGTGTGTGCAAGCCATGTGTTAATTTTAATTAAGCCCATATGGTTGTGTAAAGAAAAATAAAAATTTTGAATTACTATAAATAAAACTTAAATGAGAGTAAAACCAAGAGTTAACTGCACGTAAATCTCAACCCAAATAAGGCTCTAAAACAACCAGAAGACAAGAGGGTGAAATTTAATCAAAATAAACAAGAATGACCAAGAGATGTAATTTCAAATGGATAGATATATAATGAATTTATACTGCTGGAAATGATGCAAAAAAAAACAAGAAACCAGAGTGGAAAGACGCTGCAATAGATACGGTTAAAGGTTAAAAAAATATGGGAAAAAAGGGGACCCTAAGGAAAATACCAAACAAAACTCAAGAGGAGGTTTTGGATGGAACAATAACCTATCAAAAAGGATGTGAAAAAATGAGAGATTAGATCCTAAAACAATGGTTGAAAGTGTTGCAAATCTCAGACTACCTACTCAACTTATCCCCTCCTAAAAAGGTGGAAGTGTACTGAAACCCCACGCGGCTTGGTTCTACTCCAAGGAGACAAAGCAAGAATATCCAAGCCTAAGATGAGCCAAAACAGATGTTAGATAACCCAAAATAATGCTCTCGACAATCCCTGACAGTTGCAGAAAAAATTCAAAAAAAAAATTCCAGATCGTAGTTTCTGACCTATGGACAGGTGAAATTGCATTTTATGGGTAGAAAAGTGCAATTTCAGGGTGGAATCACACTATTTTAGTTGAAAAGTGTGAGTTGTAGTTCCTAGGTTCTCAGACAACAGGTTGCAAAAAATTTATTGTCTATGGCGTAGCTGATAGCTTTTACCAGCAAAAAACACCAAAAAACATCCTGAAGTTAGAATTTTTACCGAAGTAGGGCATAAAAGTTTAAAAAAACATCAAGAGAAGGAAAACAAATAAAGAAAAACCCTTGCCGCTGAAGCTAATGGTCATGCAGGAATCTGAATTACAACAGTGCAGTCATCATTTATGTTAGGTCCCTATATTACTAGTATAGTCCCTTATTTTTGTTAGTGTAACCCCCTTACTGTTATTGTTGTACCCTTGTAAGCCCAACATTTTTATTATTATTCCCTCACATTATTATTGTTAGGTCAGCTAGGGTTATATTGTGATCCCATGGACTCCTATATATAGAAGGAGGTATTTTCATTTGGATCATCCAAGAATTTTTCATTTATGTAATGTATTGTAGGTTTCCCCCTTGAAGTGGCTGATTTATAAGGCATTGAGTCTCATCTATTCTATTTTTGTAATTGGTTTCATAACATTTGGTATCAGAGCTTTGGATTATAGGGTTTTGCTGCTCCAAACAGGCCATCGTGGAATTTTCGCTATAATTTTTTTTCTACAAGGGTTCAGAATCTGAAATGTTTACAGAGGAAAGCCAAAATGCTGAGGAACATCATGTAAAAATTTCAGATTTTGGTTCACAATATTTTTGGAGATATGATCTATGGAATTTAGGGCTTTTTCATGCTATCGAATTTCACCTAAAATAGTTCATCGTGGAATTTGCACGATAAATTTATTTCTACGAAGGTTCAGAAGCTGATATTTTTACAGAGTGAAGCCGCAATCCCAAGGAACCTGCTGTAAAAGCTACAATCCTGAGGAACCTCCTATAAAGATTTCATATCTTGGTTCGCAACATTTACGGAGCTATGAACTGTGGAAGCTAGGATTTTTTCAGGCTCCCAAATTTCATCTCGAAGAGGTGACCATGGGAAAATCATCATAACTCCATCTCTGAGAATTGGATTGGAATTTTGTAAAATGTGACCACTAGTACATGGACTATAGTTTTCTATTTATCAACTTCAGAGCTGAAGGGCGAAACAATGACACATGGCATGTCGTACAAGTTCGCTCTACTGAAAAAGTCTATAATTAGGTCATTGTGGGATATTGGGCATAACTTAGCCTTGAAGAATCAAAATCAAGTCAAACCTACGGCATTCGAAAGATGATTCAGAGGGCTACTATAATGCTGAATTTTAGATATTGAAGGTCCAAAATTGCAGAGATAATTTAGTTTCAATATCGAGCTCCTCAAAAGCAAGAAAAATGTGTGTATTTGTTTTTTGAATTGCATAAACCTTGTGTGAAAAATCAGTTTGAAGTGATTCCAAGGGTATATTGAAGCATATATATCATTTTTGAGTTCTAAAATTCCACCTAAAAATAATTCAACACCCATTAATCCTTCAGAAGGCTCTACTATGACTCATGAAGAGGAAGAAGTGCAACATGACATATCAAAATTACAAGAGCAAGTGCACCAAATTTCTCTCTCACAAAGAGCAAAAAATAATGAAATGGAAGTTTTGAAGAAAGGTGTGGAAGTTAAGATGGATGGTTTGAAGAATGGCATGGAAGCTAAGGTAGATGAAAAAATGAAAGACAACATGGAAGACATGAAGAATGATCTAAAAGTAGACATGGAAGGTTTGATGACAAGGTTCATACAAGAAATGATTCCTAATAGCGGAAAGATAGTAGAGGAAACTCATGATGAGAACAAAATAAATGTTAATCATGAGTTGATAAAATCTAATCTTGGATTGAAGAACCACCATATTCCAAAGATGGATATGAGGTGGTTTGATGGCCAGGATCCCGTAGCATGGATACTATAGATGGAGCAATATTTATGATCTCAGTAATGTGGAAAACACAAAAAGGTACGCATTAGAAATTTACATTTAGAACAAAATACATTTGTATGGTATTGATGGCTTTTCTCTCGTAAATTTTTTTTCACTTGGTCAAATTTTATGGAGGAAATGATAGCACATTATGAAGATACAAATAGCAACACCTTCTTTAGGCAATTGATAAATAAAAAACAAAAGGGATTAGTGGTGGAGCACATTGAGGACTTTGAAAAATTGAATATAAGGGTAAATGATATTCCAGAGGAACATTGGATTGATGTCTTCATAGGGACTTTAAAGAATAACATCCAACATGAAGTTCACGTTTGGGTACCTGATTCATCGGATAAGGCATTCTGGTTGGCAAGAAAAATTGAATGTAAAATTATCGTGACAAGGAAGCCCACCACTCACATCTATAAATATGGAAGTGTTGCTACTCCTAGACTTCCACAACCTACAAGGTTGACACCACAAAAATTGGAAGAAAAAGGAGAAAAAGGGCTTTGCTACAGTTGTGATAGAAAATACACTAAATTTCATAACTGTGCTGAGAAGAAATTATTCTACATAGATTGTGAATACGGGGAAGAAAATGAAGAAGAAAATTCAAAAGAAGAGTATATACACCAGGAACCAACCCTAGAAGAAGAAGAAATGATTTCGACCATATCGTGTAATGCATTGGCAGGAATTACCACTCCTAAAATTCTCAAGATAGAAGGACATATCAAGAAGAAAAAGGTAATAGTTTTGATTGATTCTGGTAGTACCCATAATTTTATTCATTGTAAGGTAGCCAAGGAATTGAATTTTTTTGCTATACCCATCACCAGAATGTCAAGTGATGGTTGCAAATGGAGGAACTATAAATTTATCTCTAAAAATTCCATAATAATAAGCTAACCATGGGGGAATATGTATTGAATATTCCAATGCTTTCCATTCCAATGGGAGGTGTTGATGTTGTACTAGGAGTACAATGGTTACAATCTTTGGGGATGGTAGCTTTTATTTTTCAAGAACTTTTCTTGAATTTTTTTTCGGAAGGAAAGGAAATCAAATTACGGGGTATCGCAGGGAGACCAAGAAATATAATAAGATCTAATTTCATGAAAAATCTTCTGAAGAAAGTGTTAGCCATCTAAAATTTTTTCTGATATCAAAGGATGAAAAAATAATGATTTTGGATTTCTAGAAACAGTATTTGAGAAACACTGTGAGTTCTCGAAATCTCACTGCCTTCATCATCCTAAGAGAGACTATTTTTCACTAAAATTTCCTATCTTTTTCCTTCTCAAATATTCACCCCAATTCTCTAAGAAAACTCCATTTTATGGGCTCACTGGCCACATTTGTTACTCCACTGACACCCTCATTCATTCCCCTTTTTCCCCTCTCAAAATCCCTAAAAAACCCTCCCTCATTCACCATTTTATTCCTAAAAAAAGAAAGCCTTAAATGATGTAAAAATCCTTTTACATTGTTTTGAAGCCTAACTTCTAACCCTATCGGACCTCTTAAAAACCTTACAAAACTCGGATTTTATGTTAAAACCTCACTTTTTATGAGGAAGCCCTTTAAGCCCCTTTTCGGCTTAAAAACCCAGCCCTCTAACCCATACGACCCTAACCCCGACCTTCCACCTATTCTCTATCCCTTCCCCCATATAACTAAACCTCTGCCTTTTCATTTAATTTAAACCCCTCGCAACCTTATAATTTCTCCTTAAACCTTTGAAAAAATAAAACGGGCGCCTTCTACCGATCCTCACATGCACACTCTATCCAATCATCTAGACTGTTGATCAAAGGCCCTCAACCCGATCCAACGCCCATCACCTCTCCTCCCTTCAACCCCACATATACTCCAACCCCCCTCTCCATTTAACCCCTCATCAAATAAAAGCCCGCCACCTGTCCTGGGCTCCACTACATAGATTTGCACCCCGGCCTCGAAAGCCCACTGCACCGTCAATCTCACCTCTTGATATCCGACAGCTCAAAATCCTTTCACACAGGATTTTTCACCAAGGTTTAACACTCCTAACCCATGTGAAAAAATTAGTTTTTCCTTGCCACGCATCAAGCGATAAATGGAATCGTGCAACCCTGGGCCAATACCACTTACCGCCCTATGTCCGCGCGATAAAACATTATGGTTTTCCAAAACTGCCTGCTCCTCCCATGCCAAAATTCAAATTTATTCTCCCTGTTTTGGATTTCCTTATGATTTTGCCTCTGAAAACATGCCTTTTCACTCCCTCCTTCTCTACAAATCGCGCCCCGACGCCTCAGAAACCCAAAAAAATAAAGTTTAATCCAATCCCGCAGGTTTTAAATTAATGTTTTCTGTATGTTTGCAGGTTTTAATGGAAGTAATGTTTGGAGGGACATTCAAATGATAAAATAACATCTTGATGACGATCCAAGAGGCAAATATATATAAAGAAGGTCCATGGTTTACATCAAAGAATTAATCCTCGATAAATCATGATCTCGATGGGTTATAAACCCTTATACCATGAAGAAACCCTCCCTGAATGCAAAAGGTAGTTACAGTCAGAGGAAGCAGTGAAGAAATGAAAGACAAAAGGATGAAAAGTCTAATTACAGATCAAGAGCTAAAACATAAGATTAGTCCTTAAAGACAATGATTAAAGATAAAAGTAAAAGGCTTAAAGACCAAGGATAAATGAATAAAACAGCCATAAAAGTATTATGATGGATAAAGACAATAAGGAAAATTATAAAAGACAAATCAAAGGTTCAAAGGCCTAAACATATTTTGATGATTAAAAAAAAGGTAGATTAACCCAAAGGTAGCTTCGAATAACTCAACAAAGAAGCAATTACTTCTCCAAAGACAGATTTTCCACCTACAACATGTTTTCTTTCAATAAAGGCATAAGGAAGTTATTGCACAATAAGAGATATTTTAAAGAAGCTCAACAATTATTACAAAGTTATTACCAAGTCTTAAAATTCAAATATTTCAACTAAAATAGCTCATAAGTTAAGACAAAGTTATTTATTTCAGAGTAACTCTTTCAGATATTTTTTCCTTGGGCCTTGCATGGTTTCAAAGGTTAAAAATCATTAACTCTGTAATAAATAAAATTTATACATCCTAGATTGGCAGCACCTCCTCATTTTTCATATAAATATTGCATATGAGCTTCATTTTAAATTTTGGTTACTTGATGGTTATTGGAATAATTTCCGCAACAAAGCTAGTTGAGAAATTCTAGATTGAACTGAAGAAAGCTCTGAGTTGTAGTGAGCTATTGTACATGGAGTATTGTAAATTTTTTGGTCATCAATAAAACAAGCATGTTCATGGGATCCTTGAGCTATGTCAATGATGAAGTTTTCCTAAATTGTTATTGTTTCTACTTATGTTTTCCATTATGTCCATCTTTCTCTAATAAAGAAACAAAATTTTTAGATTAGGATTTGTTGTTTTAGAACCCTATTTCTGTCTGTATTTATTTATGTTTATGTTTTCTTCTGCAAGATCTGATTGGAATATTCTTAATTTCCTTCTAGTTACATCTAGCTTGTTGTCTTGGAAATGATTCAATAGAGTGAAACCAAGGAAATTTTGGTGAGCCCATGTTCCTTTGAGTAAGACTTGAGATATTTTTCTTAAGACCTTTCTTTAAAGTACACTTACTAAAGTCTAAAACCAGAGAGGTTTATGGTATGCCCCACCCTTTGGTCTGCCTTGAAATGTTGCTTTGAAGAGTCCTTGAGAGTTTGTAAAAAGCATATTGGACTATTTATATTTGATCTTAGGTTGCTCTTATTGTTTCCTTACATGTTTTCTTTATGTGAAAGTAGTATTTGATTGTTGGATTGTTGTCTAAAAGGTTTCTTATTAAAGGTTTGTCCAAAGAGATTTATGGTTTGTCCAAAGATATTTATGGTTTATCATGTCCTTTGGCTTACTCCAAAAAATTACCTTAAAAGGCTTTTCTTGTCTAAGTGGAGCTAGAAGATTCTTAACTGACTATAGTTGTGCTGCCTTCATAGCTTATTATTGATTCATATAACAACCTAATCTAAAGAATCCACTTGATATAGTTAGCTTTCCCTATTAATGCCCTTGGAGAGTTGATGAACAATTAAATCCTTTTTATGACTCCATATCCCAATGGATTAATGTTTTCTCACAATCTATTTGTTCAGCTAAGACATTCCTTCAACTAGTCACACCATTGATCCTTCAATCTATCAATTAATCCAACCAAAAACAGACAAGTCCTTAGAACTTCATAACTAGCCTAAAATTTTAAACAAAGAGCACAAGGATATATCAATTGAAAACACATTTATAGAGAGATCCCTCTCTCAATCCAGGAAGGCTAGGTCCTAGGATTCCAAAGTGGCTCTAATGTGGCTGCTGCAATTTTTGTTCTTCCTAGTCTTGCAAATTAGAAGGAGCCAACATAGTGGCGACCATAATGGGGAATACTGAGTAATAAACATTTCAGATTCACTCAAAGTTGAGAAAACCTCATTATTTTAAGATGAATCAAGTATTGTATAAGAATTGTTTCTAATTGATGATGGTGGACAACAATCAGTCATAAAACAAGTAAAAATCCTCCACCTAGTGACTCCTCTAATTTTCCATTGACTCCACTAGGAAACTTACCCTATCATAAAAACATTAAAAAATACCCAATCAAGAATACTTTGTGAGTTAAGTATCTCTTTCATATTTTGGTTTGTGTCTTAATACTATTATACCCCTGAAAAACCTTTCTGACTTGTTGGGTCCAAAATCCTGGCTTCTAGAAGAATCCATACTAGATCCCATCCTGACCCAAATCCTCCTGCAATAGTTGATAATCCTGAAAGCATCCTTAGGAAGTCTCCTACATCTAAAAAACCAACTATTGACAGACCAATCCATAGAGAAAGTTCTTTCCTTTAGAACCTTATAAACTTTCAAAATACCCAAGTTGATTTAACTCATACAAAAAGCTTATCTAGAACCAAGTCACAAAGTGGTATAGATCAGATAAACCTTGAGCTTCTAGACTCACAACAAAGCAGTAGTAGGGAAGCCTCTCCTTCCACTCCTCCTAATTTCCATTTTCTCCAAAACTTTGGCTTCTCTCATCCTACATCTTCTCAACATTACCTAGCTGGTCCAAGTACTTCAGCTACACCCACCCATACACCCACTTTTCTCATCACTCCACTTCATCAATTTCCTCCACTTGTTAACCCCCCATTGTTTCCACAAGCTCATATCATGGAAACATGGTATTCTCCCTTAGTCCTTCCTTTACCTCTAGTAGCTCTACCACAGGACTATTAGTCCAAGGTTCCATTATATGATGCTAGTAGTTCTACTACATCTCAACAAGATGTGGATAGAATGAATGACCACTTTGACAAACAAGAAATAGATGATGAAACTGTTAAAATTATAATGTTTTCTCAAATCATAGGGGGAGAAGCAAGAAAATGGTTCAAAGGCTTAACCCCTAATAGTATAAATGATCTCCCTGCTTTTCATCAACTATTATTAAAAGAATGGGAAGTCAAGAGAAATCCCCTTCAAATCCTATCAGAATACAATGACCTTAATAGAAATGCTGGAGAGAGTGTCCAAGATTATTGCACTAGATTCAATAATGTGTATAAAGCACTCCCTCCACAAATGAAACCCCCACAAGGCCTAGCCTTAATGAAGTTCCCTGAAGGACTTGACCCAGACATGTGTTACCAATTAAGGGAGAGAGAACCCCTCACATTAGAGGATATGCAGAAAGGGGCAATAAGTGTAGATCTAACCTAAATTCTAGAAGGGCTAGATTGAAAGCAGAGAATAAGGTTACCTACAAAGATGAAGTTGGACCCTCCACATCAGATTCCAAAATTGATAGTTTGGTTAGAACCATGGAGATGATGATGGAGAGAATAAACATGAATGAGAGAGCTTATCCTTAATAAAACCAAACATCTCCTCAAAATAAAATGAAAATCAGAACCAAAACTTTAGGAGGAATCCCCCTCAAATTACACAAATAGGCCTTGATCAGCAAGTCAAACCTCTTTTTCAACAAAACTATGCTAATAGAGATGAGGGAGTGATTGAAGAAATAGAGGAAGATCACATAACCTTATTGGGAATAAACAATGAGGATGATTTTTTCCTAAATGAAGAAGAACAAGGCATATTTACACTCTATGATGAAGAAAGCCCAGAATCTGAATATTACAAACAAGGCTTTGAAAATGCTATAATGGAAGTGCACAGACAATATGACCTTAGGAGAAAAAAGAATCAAGACACTCCCAGAAAGAAAACCTTTTAAATTTCTGCTAGAAACAATTCTGAAAACATTTCTAAAAAGATAGCAGAAAACAACAAAACAATAACTGGAAGTTTTGATAAAAACAAAGGAAAAAACATTCAAATCAATGACAAACATAATGGTGAACAAAGTATCACTAGAAACTAAGATAATGCTCCTTGTAAAACTATCTTAACTGTTGTTTATAATAAAAATCAGCAAGCTGAACTTGCTGAGAAAACAGTGACTAAGAAGGATGATCTAAACATTTTGAAAGCTCAAATACCTTTCAGCATAGAAAGTGAAATTGAAAAAATCAAGATTCCTGTTCCTCTTACTGAATTATTCACCTGAGATGTATATAAAACCCAAATTTTGAGAGCTTTAAACATATAAGAACAAATTTATTTTGTCAATGTGACTGATGACAAGCCTGAGCTTCTGTTTGAACCAGAAGTAGAAGGAAAATTTCAATAAGGAGGTGTCCCTCCATTTTATGTCAGTCTAAACATCCATGATAAGATTTTACACAATGCCATGCTTGACTTAGGAGCCTCCCATAACCTTATGCCTAATGTAGTTATGGAGAGACTAAGCCTTGAAATAACTAGACCTTACAAAGATTTATACTCTTTTGATTCCAGTAGAGTTAAATGTCTAGGCCTAATCAAATATTTATGTGTAAACTTAGAATAAATACCACGCAAGAGCTTAGTTATGGAAATTTTAGTGGCTGATATACCTCCTAAATATGGCATGATCCTCTCAAGGTCATGGGGTGCTAAACTCCAAGGTACCTTGCAAATGGATATGACATATGCAAACATCCCTATCTTTAGTCAACCAAGAAGAATATATAGGGAAACACACATGAAATACATGGTTAGTAGTCAAGAAAAACCAAACAACTCCCCACTTTATTCTATTCAAACAGACCTTGACTCATTCATTCTTTACAATGATGAAAATCTTAATGAGTGAGGAGAAGGAGATGACAAATCAGCAATAGAAAAAGAGGAAAGAAAGGAGAAAAAGCTAAAACAGTTTGCTAACTTAGAACATCACAGCAAACATGATTAAGATCATAGGCAACAAACCAACCATAAACATAGGGATAGTTATGAAAAACAAGATAAAACTCATCATAGTGAAAACCTTGAGGAGAAAAGTAAAAATGAACATAGTGTAGATCCTAAAAAACAACATAGTGACTGCCACAATAAACAGAACAAAGAGGGCATAAAAAAATTCAATAAAAAATCTGAAATTGAACCTCTTTGGAGTATGAGTTTTGATGGGTCTTGTAGTAAAACTAGTTCAAGAGCAGGCATATGGGTGCATAACACAAAAAATAATCATGCTGGGGGCCATTCATACAAACTAAATTTTCAATGCACAAATAACATAGCTGAACATAAGGCTCTCCTCTTAGGACTGCAATTATTGAGAGAATTAGGAGCTAAGAGGATAACTGTTCATGGAGACTCAGAACTAATTATTAAACAAGTGAATGGAGAATATACTACCAAGCATCCGAGATTACAAGCATATAGAGATGATGTTGTTGACCTTTTGAAAACATTCATAGAACATGATCTTAACTTTGTCCCTAGAAACCAAAACATTCTTGCCAATGGTTTAGCAGTTGCTGCTAGTACATGTGTTACACAGTAATTTTTCACCGTCCCTGCAATCCCCGTCCCACATATTGGAGGGCTCATTTCATGACCTGTGAGTAGTGACATGGCTTGAAACCACTTTCATGACATCCCTCTGAACAAGAGCTTTCATTGCCCTGAAGACATCTCCTTGTGAAAAACCCTAAAAATGGCCCTTTTTGCATTGGGGCGGGCAGACAGTTTAGTACCCGCGCTAATGGGGAAAATCCTTCAAAGAGGTTATGCCAATTGGCGCTCTGTCCCAGATTCGTACTCGCACCAGCCAATTTAAGGAGTGTTTTTTAAAAATAAATGGCGGAAGTTTCATCCTAACCAATTCATGAACTGGTATCTATCTTGAGTTGGGAGGTTTGGCTCTAGATTTCCATGTAGAGGAAGTGGTTTTCCACCTCTCATGGAGGCTTCCTTGAGGATAGGGCCGATCCCATGATTATAGGGATCCCAACTTCCCTTCCTCCATCTATAAAAGCTTGCCCATCTCCATTGCAAGCTAGTCTTCAAGCTCCCAAATTCCCAAGAGCCTTATGCTGCAAGAGCCTCCATAATTCCCTTAAGGCCAAATCCAAGCAAGGAGACTATTGTCAAGATCCGAAGAGAGAGGGTTGTCCCATCCTTGATAGGATTTTCAAGACGTTTTCTGCTGGTGACCCACTGAAGGAGAATTTAGCGTCAGAACTATGGTTGTATTCTACCTTTGATTGATTAATAATAAACGACTATGGGTTATGGTTCCACTCTTGTTGTTGTTTATGATGATGAGTTATGGCCTTTTTGACTGAAATATAGTTGCATCTACTGGATTTTACGCTTGCGTTTGTTTTTTTTCTCGCATGTGCAGGTGTCCTATCATGGAGATCATGGGGATCGTGATCTGCCAGAGCTAAGGAACGGGAGCGCTACTTTCTCTACAAGCGACAACGTTGGATTCCAGGTAAGCCTTCATCGCTAGTTGGTTTATTTTCAATTAGGAACCTGCACTATAGCATGAATGATTGTTGCTAGACCCGGTCTGGGCTAGTAGGGATTGCCTCTATCCGCAGAGGGGATTTACCTCCACAATAAATTGGCGACTCTACTGGGGAGCGTTAGCTTGTTGTCATTCGTTTTATAAGCTATAGACAGAACCTGAAGTTGGCCAAATAGCCTTCGAAACGCCTTTGCTCTGCAATTGCGAAGTAGATCAAAGATGCTTCATTCAATATCCGGTTTAGTTTGTAAACTTAACACTTGGAGCACTATCTTGTCTTTTCGGTCGATTCTTGATCCTCCTTGCTTGATCAACTCTTTTGGGCTAGTTCTTTCTATGCATTTGGGTCTTTCATAGCTTGATCATCACTGGTCTGCTTGTTGGATTGCTTTTTTTTTTATTTTTGACTGGGAAAATCGACTGGCGTGCTTTTCAGCTTGACAGTCGCACCCATTGGCGCAGGTTGCTTGTGTATTGCATGTGCCAATTCATCTCTAGCACTAGTTTCAGCCTCACAGTTGTGCCAATCCTATGAGGCACTAAGGTTTGCTCATTTCTGAGCTTCCTGAGACTGATCTGTGTGTTTGGTCTTGATTTTTCCACTGTTTGAGTCTTTTGGAGCCTTGATTGACTGACTGTTACCTTCATCCTTTGGATGTTTGCCCATTTCCATCGATTTTTCGTTCTAGCGATAGGTCATCTAGGTGCTATTGTGTGTCGAGCCTTCCTTCGGAGTTTTTGGTTTCTATCGGTTCAGTCAACCTTGTGATTGCTTCTTTGAATTTGTTTGGTGCTTGTCTATTGTCTCATTGCATTGTTTGAGTGATTGTTTCCTTCTCCATTCGAATTCCGCCTTGTCTTGTTTGGGCCTAGATTACACGGCTCATTGGGAGTCTTTGGGATTATTTTCGTTTTGAGGGACTTTTGGTCGATTTGAGGTCTAATTGTGATTGCTATTGAGTGAAATTTGTTTGTTTTTGCTCTCTTATCATCATTTCTCAAATTTCTCTTACATTAGTTTTCATTTTTTAGTGCACTTTGCTCTGAAATATTAAAAATATCAAAAAAAAAATCTCTTTTTATTTTCATTAGTTAATGTGAATTAGATCTTTTCGGTGTTATTAGTGATTGGTAACCTTGAATGAAAAGCTTTTTAGTTTTCATTAGCTGCATTAGAGACATCGTTGGTTGTTTTTTGTTCATTTCGTTATTGTGTGAAAAGCTCTCAACTCTCTCATAAATAGCTTTCATCGAATGAAATGATATACTGTGGCATATAGAATGCATTTAGGAGATTTTGAGGCATTACATTTGCTAGGGCCTAAAAACTAAAATGTAATTGAAGATAAACTTTAAAATTTACTCAATTTACACTAAGGCAGCATTGAAATCTAATGAAACACATTTAGAGGTCTAGGCTAGAGACGTGTTCCGGCGTCTTAAAACCTAGTAGCTCTCGTTCACCTCTTGGCTTTATACAGTGCTAGTACGGACTTGTGCTCCCCGTACCGTCCGGTATATAAAGGGAGACCCCACTAGGTTTCTATCCTTTATCCTTAGGAAGCCGAGTCTGCCACCCTATACCCGTGATACACCAGACACAACATTCGGGGAGATTGCCTGCACGTACATTAAGTCCTTGGTTGATTTCTCTTTCATTTTGAAACCAAGGTGTATATTGCAGTTCACGGTTATTTGGTACACCCTTTGCCTAGTATTCCTGAGTAGTCATTTGATCTTTTATGACTCTTTAAATTTGAAAGGATCACCAAGCGCTTGTCCTTTCACGCTTGCTTCAAAACTGAAAGAGATAGAGTCACCTTTCAGCCGTTTCTCGACTCTTAAAACATGAAACGGTAAAGTTTCTAAGTTTCAATGTGGTAAAACAAAACACCCGCGATCACACGCCCTATCAGATTTTTCTTCTTTTGATATTTTTCTTCGTCACATCTTCTGACAATGGCGGAACCTTCTCGTTTCGTTCATCGGGTAGTCTATACATACATTATTCATCGTAGTGTTTTGCAATCCTTCGAAAAACACAACAGCCTCATCGTTTCCAAGTTTCTTACCTGGGGACCGGTTCGTATCCTCGAGCAGCTCTTCGTATACCAAAACAGGCCGTACTGGCCCTTTTCCGACCCTTGGTTTGGATTGGGAGTAGGGGAAGATTTCCCTCCTCTTACATCGGGTTTGCCTTTTATAGCTGTTGTTATTCCTCCTAGTCCTCACCGTCTATTACGAGATCTAGCGGCAGGCTCAAACATGAGTGAATCCAGCGAGGAAATCCCCACGTCCGGTGAAGATTACCAGTTATTTCCTCGAAGATTATTTCCAGGAGACAAACTCGAAACTGTACCGTTATGTCATCAATCCCGTCCCTCAATACCAGCAGGGTACAGATCCGTGGTCGATTATTGACGTTGGCAAACTTATGGGGTGTCAACCTTCTATGAGGCCGTTGCTCCTTCATTGGGAGCACCGTACACCGTCACGTCATCCCCGGGTCACTTTTGTCCGGGTCGTGCCCATTGTCCGTGTGGCTTGATTCTCCACCATTGCCGTCGGCTAGCCTGCTTAGCTGTGCCGCCTCCCAAAGACGTTTATATAGTGACTGCTATGCTAGAGAACATCTCTCCTGAGGAGTATCGGTTGTCCCTACAACAGCCGAACCCCAAGGTTGGACAAACCTCTCAAGATCCCAACCGCCCGTATTTTTCACATTATGCACAGGATGGTACGCCCGTGTATGCTTTTCCATATCAGTATGATGAGCACGGGAACATTTTACATTTACCCGCTCCAGAGGCTCACCTTCATGCTCAAGGTTTACCCTATAACCAGGATGGACATCTTTATAACCTGCAAGGGCAACCTTTTCAAGGCCAACCTTCGGGCCAATCTGGCTATCCTTATGACCTTCAGGGGCAGCCTTTACAAGGCTATCCTGTAGGCTAGCAAGGGCCATCGTACGGTCCGCAAGGACAGTATTACAACCCTTCCGGTCAACCTGTGCAGCCTCAGCCGGGGTACCAACCGGGGTCGGTATATGGTCCTGGGGGGCAAGTCCAACCTTCCCAACCCATGCAACCTCAGTATCCTGTTAATCCAAAAGTTGCACACCAGCCAGGACCATCTTATGGTCCTGCTGCAGGTCAAACCGGTTACCAGCCACCACCTGGCTCCATTCCTCCACCGGGACAACCGGTCTATCCGGCACAACCTGGTGTTCCACCTCCAGGCCAACCTGTTGATCCGGTACAACCTGGTGCTTCTCAACAGCCAGGTCAACCTGCCCAACCGGCACAACCTGTTCACCCGAGTCGACCTGTTAACCCAATGCAGCCCGCTCAGCCAGGTCAGCCTGCTCAACCAGGCCAGCCGGCACAACCTATTAACCCTGCACAACAGCCGAATTATTCGATCCTGCAGCCAAATCAACCGCTGCACCCTAATTATTAGGCTCAGCAGGGCCCCACCTATCAGCAGCCCATTCGACCTCAAGGCGGTTACTATTCTCATGGTAAATCTTAACCGAATTATAGCCAGCCCCAAGGTTCTAACTATCGTCCTCAACAACCTGGCTATACCTATGCTCAGCAGCCAAATCCAAATGCTGCTTACACAGGGCCAACTCATAATCAGGGTCCATACTCTGGTTATCAACCCCCGTACGCTGGTTACCAGCAACCGAATTAGGTTGGTTACACCACCTATACCCCCTACGGTCAGAATCCTGCTGGACAGAACCCCTGGGGGCAAGGATATTCCCAACCAATGTGGAGTACAGGTACTGGTCCTTACCCAGGGCCTGGTATGTTGTCCAATCCACCATTGCCATTCCTGGCTACGTTGGAGTTACCGGATGTTTCGAAATTAACCAATGATCCGATTTTGCACAATCCTTATTGGCCTCCGGTTCCTACCAAGGTGCCCGGCGATTGCCCCAAGTTTCAGGGTAAAGCTGGGGAGGACCCCCAAGCTCATATGATGACTTACCATCTTTGGTGTTCATCCAACTCTTGGGTGGATGATTCAGTTCGTCTACACCTCTTCCAGTTCACTTTGACTAGCGATGCAGCTAAGTGGTATATTGAATTACCCCGTGGCATCTTTCAAGATTTCAATACGTTAGCCATGACTTTTCTGACTCACTTTCAGTTACCGGTTCGCTACGAAGTTGGGACGCACCTCTTGACTTCTTTGAAGAAGGACAAAGCCACCCACATTTTTTATCACATTCATGAGTGGCGATGTCGTCGTAGACTGATCAAGTTCCATATACCTAATCAGCTACTAACTCATTAGTTCACCACCTCCTTCGTTAAAAAAATCGCCCAAGATATTGCTATGGGAGCGTGTGTGACTGAAGAACAAGCCATAGCGCGTGCCCAATATCTGGATCTGGTATACTCACAGTCCGGCACCCTGTATGATATTTTTCCTGATGCTCCATAATTTGGAACCTCTAAAGCTCCACCTACCCTAGCGGTGGATGGTGTTATTGGTTTCGTGTCTCATAATTCGAATAAATCCTCGAATGGGAAGCAGAAGTCCAACTCATCCAATAATTTTGCTCCTCCCACCCCTACCGATTCTGGCAAAACTGCAGAGGTTAACGCCGTTCAAGCCAATCCTATGGAAAAAGCCTCCAAAGGGAAAAAGAAAGGCAAAGGTAAATCCAAATCCAACACCCCAAAGCTAGAATCCAAACCTCGCACTGAGGATGGTTCTCAACGTAAACCGAAGTACCCCTGCCTCATTTGTGAAGGAGATCATTATACCAAGGATTTTCCACGACGATCTGAAGTTAGTCAACTTCTAAAAGGCTCCAAAGGGACTCCGGCAGTTCTTAAAGAACCATTCCCGTCTCAGCAGACCCAGATGGTTGAACAGCTTTCACCATCTGCACCATTTGGGTCCTAGGTCTTTATGATGAATGGTGTTGCACCTATCTCTATTGCTACGCATTCGAAGGATTACAACAAATCGCGCCAGGCACCTGGGAAAGCAGTTGCGGATGGCCCACCTCCCCCACCTGTCTCTGGTTCGTTGGAAATTGAGAAGCCTACTCCTGAACCTGTTGTGAAGCCACCTTCTAAAGGTGTTCTACGAAGATCTTCTTACAATCCGAATGACCGTGCCGCTCAGCACTACAGTATTGTTGAGGATTTGGCACAGGCGCCTTCTGCTATGTCTGCACTAGAAGTTCTTCAAATTTGTCCTTCGTAACGGAAGGCTTTGTTGTCTACAATCGGTGGCATTGATTTCGTCGATTCAAGTCTTCTCACCTTCGACTTAGAAAATTTCACCCCCCGACTTCCACATCAGATCACTCTTATTATTCAAGTCGGGATCAATGGTCTTAACATCCATAGGGCCATTGTGGATGAAGGTGCCTCTACCCGTGTCATTTCGTCCGCCTGCTGGAAGGCCATTTGCTCTCCAGCTCTTTCATCATCTCCCAATGCCCTAGAGGCATTCGATGGTCAGGAATCCAAACCCCTGGGTGTTCTCGAGAGTTTAGCGATTACTTTACAGGGGAAGATAGTCAACTTAGAAGTAGAAGTGGTTGATGCCAAGCTTAACTACAATATACTTCTCGGTCGTAGCTGGACTCATGCCATGCTATGCATGCCATCCACCCTCTTTCGACTTCTTAAGTTCCCTCACGAGGGCAAAATCGTTACGGTGGATCAGTTGTCTTTCTTCACCTCCACCTCCGAGAACAACGTTCCGTACATGGATCAGATCCCAGATCCCCCTGACAGTGTAGGGCCCGGTCTCTTCAAAGACCCCTTCCTCATGGGTATTTTTCCTGCGTCACCACCGCACACCGCTCAAGTTAATATGATCTCTAGGTCTGATGACCCATGGCTCATCCCTTCACCTGAGAAGGTGACTGATTTTGGAGAATCGATGCCCTTAACTCCAGTAGAGATTAGTTACTGTGAAATCATTGCCGCATCTGATACTCCTCCTCCTCAGCATGCTCCTTTGAGCATGGCTTTAGATGTCTACTCTCAATCCCCCTGGCTCGGTCATGCCGATTCGCCTGATCCTCTCAAAGAGATTTTCCCTTCTGATGAAGCCATTGTTGAAACAATGTCTCTTGAGGATTTGCCTTAGAGCGATGGACATCATCGTTCCTCCTTCATGCCCTGCCTGGGGGCAATGTCAGATTTTCTAGAGCGCTTTTCATCTCAGGTTCCCACTCCACCTCTCCAGACGCCCATATTAACACATGAGGTGCTTTCAGAGGGAAACCTGAGCAAAATCACTCAAACCATTCCAATCGACATCTTCGTTAAACCGGGGATAGTTGAGAATATACACATGGGAGTGACTTGTTCTCCTGACGAGATACAAGTGTATACTGATCTTTTTAGTGAATTCAGAGACATGTTCGCTTGGTCCTATGAGGAAATGCGTGGGATTGATCCCAGTATCGTAGTCCACGAGATTCCTACATATCCTAGTACGAAACTCGTGCGCCAACGCCTACGCCCATTCCATCCTCGCAAAGCCACTGCCATTAAAGAAGAAGTTGAGAAACTTCTGAACGCGAGCTTCATTTACCCAATTCCCCTCACAAAATGGGTCTCAAATATTGTCCCTGTAGATAAAAAGCAGGGGACTATTAGAGTCTGTGTTGATTATCGCGATATTAATCGCGCCTATCCTAAGGACAACTATCCCACTCCTTTTATAGACCAAATCATCGACGAATGTGCTGGGAGTGAGATTTATTCCTTGATGGACGGCTTCTCTGGGTATAATAGATAAACATTCTACTTGAGGATCAACACAAGACTGCATTTATCTGTCTGTGGGGTACTTTCGCTTATAAAAAGCTCCCGTTTGGCTTGAAGAATGCTGGAGCCACTTTCCAGCGTGCGATGTCTTATGCTTTCCACGACATACACCATATCCTTCAGCCTTATCTGGATGACTTGCCAGCTCACTCAGCTAGGCGATAGGACCACCCTGAACACCTCCACCAGATTTTCCTTCGTTGTAGGTGCTACAATATTAGGCTTAATCCTCATAAATGCATCTTTTGCGTGGATTCTGGCCATCTTTTGGGATTCATAGTCTCCAAATATGGAATTCGCCTTGACCCTTTAAAGGTCGAGGCTATCATCAATCTCCCATCACCCTCCTTGTTATATCAATTGCAGAGTCTACAGGGAAAAGCTAACTTCCTTCGACGCTTTATCTCGAACTACACGAAGGTGGAAAAATGATTCACGCGTCTCTTAAAGCAGAACGTTCCCTTCCATTGGGATGAAATTGCTCAACAATCCTTTGAGAAGCTCAAAACGTTACTCGTTAATGCTCCTTTTCTTCGTCCTCCTAACTATCACTGTGATTTCACTTTGTATCTTGCCGCCGCGCTTAGCACTATAGCTTTGGTTTTGGTGCAGGATGACGATGATGGAAATGAACATGTCGTTTATTATCTGTCGTTTATGAACATGTCATTTATGAACATGTGCAGCACTTTCGCCACTACATCCTGTTGCGCACAACAACCGTGGTTTCGGATTGCAACCCCATGACATATATTCTTTCTCAAAAATTACTGGGGGGAAAGTACTCCAAATGGATTGTCATCCTTCAGGAGTTTTACTTAGAGTTCACCACTGCTAAGTCGACTAAATAATTGGTTTTTTCGGATCTTATTTGCTCGCTCCCGACAAACTCCACCCCATCTCATTTTGAGGATCATATCCCAGACGAAACTATTTTCCTTATCAGCACTTGCGACCCATGGTACGGCGATATTATTGTGTATCTTCAGACCTCGGCGTTTTGGTCTAAGTTGACTAAAGATGCCCGATGTCGGATTCGGCATCAGTCTCAACCCTACCGTATAGTAGGAGATACTTTATACCGCATTGGAGTAGATTCGGTGCTCCGCCGGTGCCTCACACTGGAAGAGGCTGAAAGGGTCCTAAATGACTGCCACAGTGGTGCCTGTGGCGGTCATATGTCCGGATATGCCACTGCCCAGAAAATTCTGCGAGCAGGTTACTTCTTGCCGTCAATATTCAAAGTCTGTATCATAGTAGTCCGTAAATGTCACGCGTGCCAGGTCTTTCAGCGCAAGATGCATACGCCGCCTCTCCCTTTGCATCCTGTTATTACCGTCGGCCCTTTTGTGAAATGGGGCGTAGATTTTATGACGTGTAACCCTCATTCAACCGGGGGGCATGTGTATATAATCGTCGCCGTAGACTACTTCACGAAGTGGGCCGACGCGATGCCTACACTAGCTGCCGATGGTAAGACAGCTGCCCAAATTATCTTCAACCATATTATTGCACATTTCGAGGTCCCTTAGACCATTGTTACCAACCATGGTACCCATTTTCGAGACTACATGATGGCCGAGCTGACATCAAGATTGGGCTCATGCCACGATAGCTCAACGCCATATTACCCCCAGGAAAATGGCCAGGTTGAGGCTGTGAACAAGGTTTTGTTCACAATGCTTCAACGGATAGTTGGTATTCATAACTCCAATTAGCATCTCCAACTGTTCTCAGCTCTTTGGGCCTACCGGATGTCAACAAAGAGTGCAACTGGATTCACACCTTTCCAATTGGTGTATGGTCTAGAAGCAACTCTTCCGATTGAGTGCAAAATTCCTTCTTTGAAGTTAGCTGTGGAACTTTTGCCCGACACTTCTCCTGAGGAAGAGCATATTTTGTATCTGGAACGGTTAGATGAAACCCTCCGTTTGGCTGCTTTAGTCATTGAAGCACAAAAGAAGCAGGTCAAAGCTCATTTTTATCAATTAGTTTCTCCACGTTCCTTTATCAAAGGGGACCTAGTCCTCCTATACGATCAAGCGCATAACAAGCTTGGGGATGGTAAGTTCCAACCTATGTGGCATGGGCCCTACATAGTAAAACACATTTTGAAAAATGGGGCTTATGAGCTCATTTATTATGAAGGAGTTCCATTGGCGCAGCCCAGAAATGGGCTGTACCTCAAAAAATACTACGCCTGAAGTGATTTTTGGTGTGGTGTGTGTACATAGGTGTGTATTTTTCATTTGTGTGCATGTGTGGTGTGGTGTACAATGTAAACATCTTTCTGCTAATCGGATCTTCCTGATTGTGCAGATGTCCATCAATCCGTTTGTTGGTTTCACAGATGGTGCCTCCCACAGTACCAGGAATTTGTCTTCGGCAGCCTGGGTAATCTACGATCTTGTTGGTGAGTTGGTCAACCTGCAAGGTGTGTGTCTAGGACGTGCTAAAAATAACATCGCGGAATATAGTGTTGTGTTAGAATTATTAATCGAGGCTGTAAACCTTGGTATCCATGAATTACTTGTGTATCTAGACTCACAGCTTGTAGTATCACAACTTAACAGTCATTATTCAGTTAGAAACCCATCCATTTTACTTCTATACCTGTGTATTCATTTACTAGAAAGAAATTTTGACTATATTACATATCAACATATACCCATACATATGAATACATTAACAGATGTAGTAGCTAATTTGGTTCTAGATAGACATTTGCGCAATTTGTAAAACAACATCACATGTAAAAAGAAAGATCCATCCAGAAATAGATATGTATATATATGTGTGTGTGTGTGTGTGTATGTATGTATGTATGTATCGAAATGTTTACATAGTGTGCGTCACATAAAATAAAAAAATATACATGTTCATCTTGATACATCTAGAGACAACATGTCTTCAAAACAAATGAAATAAGCTCAGGTGTTCAATTCGGTGCCTATGATAACAAGTCACCGCATGCACTGTTATCTTAAGGATTATGAGGTGACCAGCACTCTCACCACATGTTCTTCGGTATGCTAGTGAACATCTACCGTGCCCGCGATATGTCCGGAATCCTCTACAATCTTCGTTCTGGATCAACTATCTCTCCTCGGGCACTCGCTGAGGGTCACCTGTGGGTCGCAGTTTCGTGAACAGAGACATAATGGCGGTGTCTCTTCCTCGCTCGATACTTGTACATACATAAAATTTTTGTTAGGACGGACATGTATTACCAAAAAGGGTCATAAAACATAAAAATCAAAAAGACGATATTACCCACCTCCTAGTCCCATTCATCTCCCTTCGGGAGTGGAAGGTCTGGGTCTCTAGTGAAATGAGTCCCTGCATATGGCCAATCCTCGACCACGACCAAATAACACCGTAACCATCCAAAAAACTTCGGCCTCTAGGACATCTATCGGCCTCCTCCTGATCTGGGCATCAGTGCTACCCAGCGAGCCATCCTTGGCTCTCGTGGTACCGAATCAGCTACTATGGCCCCTTGGCTCTCGTGGTACCGAATCAGCTACTATGGCCCCTTGGCTCTGAAAGATAGGTAGTCATTCTAGGATGAATGATACCAAGATGGAACCGTAGCCAAACTGTTTTAGTTTGGCCTCCTTACACTTTGTGAGCTGTATTTTCATATTTGTTGTTACTGCAGTAGCCCAATCAAAAAGTGTTGGATTCATACACTCAGCGGCTAGGAGGAGTTGGGCCTTGGTCACCTTGTGCGGTGCCTACAACCCTGCAGCCCTCGTGATGGTATGTAGCACCACTCTGAGTGATAGATCGAGGATAGTATGGATATCTACCTTGCTGATTCCCGATCCCAGTCGTGCCCCTCGGCACACTCTTGCCATCACCTGCTCCATCTTCTCTCCAGGTGGTCTGCTGCCTGTCAATACGGGCACCGAACTTCTGCGCGATAGTCCAGTTATGAAATATACGTCAGAAAACTCAAGTTCTAATACTTGGTCCCGCATCTTGAACACTTGTTCATTTTCATCCCATATGTTGATCAGGTATTGCAGGAGCTCCGGTTGAGCTCGTAAGCAAGGTGTTAGGAAGAAATTTTTAAGCCCACAGTTCTTTATGGCATTCATACAAGTTTCATTCTCCATAGCCTGCTCATCCTCTTCCCCATGCTCCCTCTCTTTCCATTCAATAACCCTTTTGCTCGGTTGCCTGCATCAACATGGTCAAAAACCCTTGATTAGATCTCTGTTGTGCTTATAAATCCATTTGAATCACTCACAAATCGGAAATTTAAAGCCAAAAACTAAATTGCGCCATTGGCGTGACTGTTTTCCTAACAGTCTCGCCAGTTGGTGTGGACCCTTTGTATACAAAAGGCCATTGGCGAGGGTCCGTGCCCGATACCTGCACCAATGGGAAGAGCCCTAAAATTACAAAAATATTCCACATAAATCTAGTGAGCAATGGAAAGCTATAAAAAATAGATTAAAATGGAGTACAGGAAAGCGTCTCTTACCTAGAATGAACAGGAATTTGAATGGTATCCCGGATCAGTCGCAATCGCCGTCAGAAGTTCACACACAAACAACCCACTGTTGCTCTCCAATGAGGTAAATAGTAAAAGTAATTTTGTTTTTACCATTTGAGACTTGTTTATAAATTTTTAAAATCTCATTAGGTTTTAAAAGTAATTTTTTATTAATATTTTAATGTATTTTGTCAAAAATGGATTTTACACTTGCCTTTGTGTGCAGCAATAGGTTTTTTACGCGACTTAAACGGTGAAACGAGTTATATTTTATACTTTTTTGGACTCGGTAAAAACACGAAAAATTCATTTTGGAGTCATCTTTCAGCTCTTTTCTGACTCTCTAAACATGAAAAGATCGCCGAGGCCCTTTTCGTTTCGATCTCGTTAAAATGGACACGAATCGACATCCACCCAGTATAAGTTTAACCCTTTTTCGGGCTGGGATGGATTGATTACGAAAAAGGAATACCCTAGCCTATTGCGACTAGGAGGTTTTCCCGGATATTGTTTTCTACCTTTTCGGATCTGGGAAACTATTTACGAAAAGGGATCTGTGGAGTTTTCTTTTCCGCTGTCTTTTCAAACTCTCTAAACATGAAAAGACGCCGAGTTCTTCCTTTGTCAGACTCGTTAAACCCTGATGACATCGGATTCAGTCATAATGACGCTACTCGAGTCTCTCCTTCCTAGGGCTCGTTAAACGTACTAGGATGGACTTATATCACAAGCATATGCTATCCCCTTCAAGCTTGTTATAAAAAATAATTGGGGTACTCGCCAGAAATGGCGGGGAAAAATGGAACCAGCATCATTGTCGTGTCGGCAGTATGTCGCTCTTGAACATGGCACTTGTCTGCATTCGTGTCGGGTTGGGGACATGTCATCTCATTTTTCACTTGCCTCCGTGGGTTTGGGTAATCCCTTTTGACCTCTCATATGCTCTTTGCCTCGTCACTATGACCTCTGATCTTTTGATGTCAAATGCTGCCAAGTCCACTGTCGTGCCGTTCATATGTTCAAGAGAAGTTGACCTCTGCAAGTACCAACCTTCCTCTGATTCTCATCTGATCGTGATTCACAAAAACACTATGTTCCTCTGTCTCGCGTCGATGATGTGGGAAACACTATGGCCCACCTTCGATCAAGGTCACTTCCTGTCGACTTCAGCTCATTATCCAGGAAGCTGATCTAGAGACTCCCTTTTGGTGCCTTGGAGCCTGCATGCCTCAATGGCAGGTTCTTCGCATTCGACGCGAGGTTTTCATCATTGGCCTCCGATCGAGTGATTCTACGGGTGTTCGACGCCAGCTCATTGATTCACATGCCGTAGATTGTACCTGTAGTACCTTGAGGGCCATCGTCATTATTGGTGGTACCTCTCGCGTCTGTTAACAACTTTCATCATTGGCTGGTAATCAGACGATGTTCTCGCATGTTCGACTTCAGCTCATTTATTCACATGCTTGGACTTGTACTGTGTTCGGGTCGAGATGGAGCGCAAGACCCTGGATTGTGTCTGTTGTAATCCAGGCTGCGATTTTGTGGATTATTATGATTGGTTACATGACTCACTTACTGGATGGCTGCGACCATACCTGAGTCTATTTATCGATCCTCACTGGATGGCTGCGCCCATGCCTTGGATCTGGATTATTGTATACTCTGTTATGGATGGCTGCACCCATACCGCATATATATCATGTATCTGAGATATCAGTTGTACTTCTCCACGCAGGTTTTCCGACACCGGAGTTTTCAGTTGGACACGTTCTCGTAAAGCATTTCACCCCTCTCTCTCTCTCTCGGGCCTCATGCTTTAGGGGGCATCTGTTACACAGTAATTTGTCACCGTCCCTGCAATCCCCGTCCCGCACATTGGAGGGCTCATTTTGTGACCTGTGAGCAGTGACATGGCTTGAAACCACTTTCATGACATCCCTCTGAACAAGAGTTTTCATTGCCCTGAAGACATCTCCTTGTGAAAAACCTTAAAAATGGCCCTTTTTGCATTGGCGCGGGTAGCCAGTTTAGTACCCGCGCCATGGGGAAAATCCTTCAAAGAGGTCGCGCCAATTGGTGCTCTGTCCCAGAGTCGCACTCGCGCCAGCCAATTTAAGGAGTGTTTTTAAAAAATAAATGGCGGAAGTTTCGTCCTAACCAATTCATGAACTGGTATCTATCTTGAGTTGGGAGGTTTGGCTCCGGATTTCCATGTAGAGGAAGTGGTTTTCCACCTCTCATGGAAGCTTCCTTGAGGATAGGGCCAATCCCATGATTATAGGGATCCCAACTCCCCTTCCTCCATCTATAAAAGCTTGCCCATATCCATTGCAAGCTAGTCTTGAAGCTCCCAAATTCCCAAGAGCCTTATGCTACAAGAGCCTCCATAATTCCCTTAAGGCCAAATCCAAGCAAGGAGACTATTGTTAAGATCCAAAGAGAGAGGTTTGTCCCATCCTTGACAGGATTTTCGAGACGTGTTCTGCTGGCCACCCGCTGAAGGAGAATTCAGCGTCAGAACTATGGTTGTATTCTTCCTTTGATGGATTAATAGTAAACGACTATTGGTTATGGTTCCACTCTTGTTCTTGTTTATGATGATGAGTTATGTCCTTTCTGACTGACATATAGTTGCATCTACTGGATTTTACGCTTGCGTTTGTTTTGTTTCTCATGTGTGCAGGTGTCCTATCATGGAGATCATGGGGATTGTGATCTGCCAGAGCTAAGGAACGGGAGCACTACTTTCTCTACAAGCGACAGCGTTGGATTCCAGGTAATCCTTCATCACTAGTTGGTTTATTTGTGATTGGGAACCTGCACTATAGCGTGAATGATTGTTGCTAGACCCGGTCTGGGCTAGTAGGGATTGCCTCTGTCCGCAGAGGGGATTTACCTCCACAACAACATGTCAAAAACCTTATGAAAGCAAACAATACACAGTCCAAGTTAAATATAGACTAGCAGTCCCTGATAATATAAAATATTGGCAAGTCTTTGAAGGAGATAAATAGATAGAGGATTTCCTACAATCCAAAAATGGGTTTGAAATGATCAATTCATACTCAAAGTATGAATAAGACTCTCCTAATGAGGAAAGATCTTATGAAGAAGAAAATCCTAACATTGCTGAGATAAACACTACTGATATAAATCTGTTAACTAAAGAACACCCACAGAAAACAGAGTTGAGCACTAATCTAGAACAAGAAGATTTTGAAGTGCTGCAATCTAATGTTGATAACTTTCCAAAGGGACTAGTGCCTCTTGAAGAATTTTTTGACTTTAATGATGTTGCAAAAAATCCTAAAATGGAACCCACTGAAACTAAAATAGAAGAGTGCAATATAGGTAGTAAAAAAGAGCCCAAGATGATTAAATTATCCAAAACACTGCCAGCTCATATAAAACTGAAATATCTTGAGCTTTTTAGAGAATTTTCTAATTCTTTTTCTTGGAGTTATGAGGACTTAAAATCATATGATACAGAGATAATTCAGAATAAGATACCCCTCAAAGAAAACTAGAAACCTTTTAGACAAAAATTGCCCAGAATAAACCTTGTGCAATTACCCCTGGTTGAGAAAGAAATCAAGAAAATGTATGATGCTGGAATCATAGCGCCAGTGAGATACTTAGAGTGGGTATCAAATATTATATATGTGAGGAGGAAAATAGGAGACTTAAGGCTTTGTATAGACTTTAGGAACTTAAACAAATCCTCTTTAAAGGATAACTACCCCTTGCCCAAAATGGATCATATATTACAAAGGGTAGTGGGTTCTAAGAGAATTTCTTTTCTAGATGGATTTTCAGGATACAACCAAGTGCTGGTACATCCTAATGATCAACTTAAGATAGCTTTCACTACACCTTGGGGTACTTTCATGTATGTGAAAATTCCTTTTGTTTTAATGAATGTTGGTGCTACATTCCAAAGAGCCATGGATATTGCTTTCTCAGAAGAGATATGCTCCTTCATTGTGATATATTTAGCTGACATCACCATCTATTCCAAAACATATGAAGAACACCTTTCTCACTTAAGAATAGTCTTTGAAAAGTGTATAAAGTATGGTCTATCCTTAAACCCCAAGAAAACCCTATTTGGCCTCTAAGAAGGCAAACTTCTAGGCCATATCATATCTGAAGAGGGAATAAAGATAGACCCAAAAAGGATTGAAGGAATATTGCAAATCAATCATCCTAGAAATATCAAATAACTGCACTATTTCATTGGAAAGATTAATTTCTTAAGAAGGTTCACACCAAACCTTGTTGAAATACTTAGAAACATAACAAACATGCTAAAAATGGAAACAAGAGTAAAATGGACCATTGAAGCAAAGCAATCCTTTGAACTGGTTAAAAAAAAACTCACTCAAATATTAGTTCTCGTTAGCACTAATTTTAACAAAGATTTCTTCCTCTTCTCCTTTGCATCAGAACACACAGTTGTTGCTGTCCTACTTCAGAAAAACATAAAAGGACAAGAGTAGCCCATTGCATTTTTCAGCAAAGCATTAAGAGATGCACCTCTGAAATACAACATAATGGAAAAACAAGCTTTTTTCTTAATCAAGGCCTTGAAATATTTTAGAGTTTACATTTTACACTCACACATCATTTCTTTTCTTCCACACACAGTTGTCAAAGAAATTTTAACACAAGATCCTGATGGCAAAAGAGGAAATTGGATTGTTATTATATTAGAATATGACTTGGAAATTAGACCTATTAAACTAATCAAAGTACAATGACTTCCAAAACTTATGTCTGAATCAAACCTCAAAGCCTTAGATATGAATATGGTTTATGTTTTAGAAGAAAAAGAAGAATGCACAACCCCTCTTGTTGAAGAAGTGTTATTGAAATCACTTTGGTATGCTGATATTTTATATGTGCTTTTCTATCTTAATGTTCCTCTTCGTTTATCTAAGACAAAGGCAAGACTCTTGAAGTTAAAAGTTGTAAATTACTACATTATAAATAAATGGTTATATTGGAAAAATGCTAGTGGTATATTGCTTAAATTTTTGCCTAATAATGATGGAGAGAAGATCAAGCATGAGTTTCATGAAGGGGAATGTGGAGGACACCTCTATTGGAAGAAAAATGTCAATAAAATCCCTAGAGTTGGTTATTATTGCCCCCGCCCTCTTCCAAGACATTCATAAACTGGTAGTTGCCTACTACAAATGTGAAATATTTGGAGGAAAAAGGAAACTCTTACCCTTACCTTTGCATCCTATCTCTGTTGAAGCTCCTTTTCAACAGTGGGGCCTAGAATTCATTGGGGAAATCCATCCTTCTTCATCTGCCCAACATAAGTGGATCCTAACAGAAATTGATTACTTTACAAAATGGATAGAGGCCATCCCCTCTAGAACTGCCACTGATCTAGTTATTATTAAATTCCTTGAAAACCATATTTTGTCTAGATTTGGTTTTCCTAGAAGATTATCACTGAAAATGCTGCTACCTTTAGATCCAAGAGGATGGTAGACTTTTTCCATAGATATCAGATCACATTGGGTCATTCCATAACTTATTACCCTTAAGGTAATGGGTTGGTAGAATCGTCAAACAAAATTTTGATAAACATCATCAAGAAGTTGCTAGAAGGAAATCAAAATTCATGGCACAACAAGCTAGTACATGCATTATGGGCAGACATGTTAACATGCAAGAAATCAATTGGAATGTCTCCCTATCAGCTAGTTTATGGAGTAGATGCTATTTTTCCAACAAGCCTAGGAGTGTCAGTCATGAAGTTAATCTAGGAAGTACAGTCTAAAGAAAATGACATGATAAGAAGGATAAATCAGACCATACAGTTGCAGAAAACAAGAGAGGAAGTCTATAATAGAACATAACTAGTGCAAGAAAACATGAAGAAGCTATTTGACAAAAGGACAAAAGCAAATTATTTCAACATTGGTGATAAAGTACTCAAATGGGACTGAAGAAGAGAAGATAGGGGAAAGCACAGTAACTTTGAAAATATATGGAAAGGGCCCTATATCATCCATTCTACCAGGGGAAACAATGTATTTTTCCTACAAAACATGGACGGAACATAACATTTTAGAGGTCCTATTAATGGCAGGATGATCAAACATTATTTCCACTAGTGCTGCCTAGTCTAAAAGTTTTATCCATTGTATATAACATTGTTTGGAGAAAATATCATAGAAAAATAAATGTAAAAACATAAAAATAAAGAAAATGGGGCGGAAAAAGAAAGGTACAGCCCCATACCAAAAAACAGTAAGTTCTAAAAGTGTGCAAGTCCAAATGCCATTGCTTAAGGAGAAAAGCCTTATTCAGTCATACAGCCTAATCATGATTGAGTGAGTTTTAAATTTTTGCTGATAGGTTAAGTGAATGAAGATTTGAAAAACTGCCTAAACTTGGGTCATCAGTAGATCAGATTAGATTAAGAAAAGAAATTGGTTCCAAAGCTCAAAACCTGAACCAAGAAATAAAGAGAGGGATAAAAAAGTAAATTCCAAATATCAGCCCTCAAAATTTTGTGTTAAAATTTTGCAAAATAAATTATGTTTGCAGACTTGTACAAAGTATCACTGCTCATAACAAATCAAACTATTCAATCCTGATTTGGTTATGTTTTCAATTTTCTGTCTTAGATTAGAGAATAAAAATCTGTCAAACAGTTTAATCTTGACAGATAGTTAGAATAAGTAGAGAAATAAATAAGTTCATCAGTTTAATATGAACTCTAGGATGATATAAGTGTAGAATTTATTATTTTCTTGTTTTCAAAAGAAAATTATGTCAAGGGTAGCCTAATTCAAATGCACCCAACGAATAAAAAATGTTAGAACAAGTAAGATGGGTAGGTATAAGTTGAGTTGAAATTAATCATGATATGATTCAGATGCTATAGATCACAATTCCAAAGCAGTAAATCATAAATTTAAAGGAGCTCTGTCAAGGTGCAAATCAAGGCACTGGTCTACTTCTTCCAGAGATTTATTTTCTCAGGTTCTTGACACCTCTTAAAGGAGTTTCCCTCACTAATTGGAGCCACTGTTAGCCATCTATAATTTTTGTTCATATCAAAAGATGACTAAATAATGCTTTTGGATTTCTAGAAATAGTATTTGAGAAACACTGTGAGTTCTAGAAATCTCACTGCCTTCATCATCCTGCGAGTGACTATTTTTCACTAAACTTTCCTGTCTTTTTCCTTCTCAAATGTTCACCCTGCTGCTCTAATAAAACTCCATTTTATGGGCTCATTGGCCACATTCATCACTCTAATGAAACCCTCATTCATTCCCCTTTTTCCCCTCTAAAAATCCCTAAAAAATCCTCCCTCATTCACCATTTTCTTCTTAAGAAAGAAGCCTTAAATGATGTAAAAATCCTTTTACATTGTTTTTAATTCTAACTTCTAACCCTAATGGACCTCTTAAAATTTTTTCGAAACTTGGATTTTATGTTAGAAACCCACTTTTTATGAGGAAGCCCTTTAAGCCCCTTTTCGGCTTAAAAACCCAGCCCTCTAACCCATAAAACACTAACCTCGACCTTCTGCCTATTCTCCAACCCTTCCCCCATATAACTAAACCTCTGCCTTTTTATTTCATTTAAACCCCTCACAACCTTATAATTTCTCCTTAAACCTTTGAAAAAATAAAATGGGCCCCTTCTACCCATCCTCACCCGCACCCTCTATCCTCTCATCTAGACCGTTGATCAAAGGCCCTCAACCCAATCCAACGGCCATCACCTCTCCTCCCTTCAACCCCTCATATAATCCAACCGCACTCTCCATTTAACCCCTCATCAAATAAAAGCCCGCCACTTGTCCTGGGCTCCACTCCACAGAGTTGCACCCCGGCCTCGAAAGCCCTCCGCATTGTCGATCTCACCTATTGAGATCTGACGACTCAAACTCATATTGCACAGGATTTTGCGTCAAGGTTTAACACTCCTAACCCACTTGAAAAAAATAGTTTTTCCTTGCCACGCGTCAAGCGATAAATGGAATCTCTCAGCCCTGGGCCAATACCAGTTACTACCCTATGTTTGCTCGATAAACCGCTATGGTTTTCCAAAACCGCCTTCCCCTTTGATGCAAAATTTCAAATTTATTTGCCCTCATTTGGATTTCCTTATGATTTCGCCTCTGAAATCATGCCTCTACACTCTCTCCTCCTCTGCAAATCGCCCCCCGACGCCTCAGAAACCCAAAAAAAATGCATTTTAATCCAATCCTATAGGTTTTCAATTAATTTTTGTTTGTATGTTTGCAGGTTTTAATGGCGGTAATGTCCAGAGGGAAATTCAAATGATAAAATAACCTTTGGATGATGATCTGAGAGGAAAATATATATAAATAAGGCCAAAGGTTTCCATCAAGACTTAACCCTCGATGAATCATGATCATCAATGGGTTATAAACCCTTATACCATGAAGAAACCCTCCCTGAATGCAAAAGACAGTTACAGTCAAAGGAAGAAGTGAAGAAATGAAGGACAAAAGGATCAAAGGGCTAATTACAGATCAAGGGATAAAACGGAAGATTAGTCCTTAAAGATAGTGATCAAAGATAAAAGTCAAAGGCTTAAAGACCAAGGATAAATGAATAAAACATTCATAAAATCATAATGATGGATAAAGACAGTAAGGAAAATTATAAAATACAAATCAAAGTTTCAAAGGCCTAAACATATTCTGATGATTAAAACAAAGGTAGATTAACCCAAAGGCAGCTTCAAATAACTCAACAAAGAAGCAATTACTTCTACAAAGACAGATTTTCCACCTACAACATGTTTTCTTTCAATAAATGCATCAGGAAGTTATTGCACAGTCAAAGATATTTTAAACCAGCTCAACAGTTATTACAAAGTTATTACCAAGCCTTAAAAGTCAAATATTTCAACCAAAATAACTCAGAAGTTAAGACAAAGTTATTTATTTTAGAGTAACTCTTTTAGATATTTTTTCCTTGGGCCTTGCATGGTTTCAAAGGTTAAAAATCATTAAATTTGTAATAAATAAAATTTAGACACCCTAGATTGGCAGCACCTCCTCATTTTGCATATAAATATTGCATATGAGCTTCATTTTAAATGTTGGTTACTTGATGGTTATTGGACTGATTTTTTCTACAAAGCTAGTTGAGGAATGCTAGATTGAACTGAAGAAAGCTCTGATTTGTAGAGAGCTATTGTACATGGAGTATTGTAACTTGTTTGATCATCAATAAAACAAGCATGTTCATAGGATCCTTGGGCTATGTCAAGGTGAAGTGTTCATAAATTGTTATTATTTCTCCTTATGTTTTCCATTATGTCCATCTTTCTCTGATAAAGAAACAAAAGTTTTAGATTATGATTTTTTGTTTCAGAACCCTATTTCTGTTTATATTTCTTTATGTTTATGTTTTCTTCTGCAAGATCTGATTGGAAGATTCTTAATTTCCTTCTAGTTAAATCTAGCTTATTGTCTTGGAAATGATTCAATAGAGTGAAACCAAGGAAATTTTGGTGATCCCATGTTCCTTTGAGTAAGACTTGAGATATTTTTTTTGAGAGATTTTTTTAAAGTAAACTCACTAAATTCTAAAACCAGAGAGGTTTATGGTATGCCCTGCCCTTTGGTCTACCTTGAAATGCTGCTTTGAAGAGTCCTTGAGAGTTTGTCAAAAGCAGATTAGATTATTTCTATTTCATATTAGGTTGCTCTTATTGTTTCCTTACATGTTTTTTTTATCTGAAAGTAGTCTTTGATTGCTGGATTTTTGTCTGAAAGGTTTCTTATTAAAGGTTTGTCCAAAGAGATTTATGGTTTGCCCTATCCTTTGGCTTACTCCAAACAGTTACCTTAAAAGGCCTTTTTTGTCTAAGTGGATCTAGAAGATTCTTAACTGACTATAGTTGTGTTGCCTTCACAACTTATTATTGTTTCATATCACAACCTAATCTAACGAATCCACTTGATATAGTTGGCTTGCCCTATGAATTCCCTTGCAGATTTGATGAACAATTAAAGACTTTTTATGACTCCATAACCCAATGGATTAATTTTTTCTCACATTCTATTTGTTCAGCTGAAACATTCCCTCAATTATTCACACCATTGATCCTTCAATCTATCAATTAATCCAACCAAAGACAAACAAGTCCTTTTAACTTCATAAGTAGCATAAAATTTTAAACAAAGAGCATAAGGATATATCAATTGAAAACACCTTTATAGAGAGATCCCTCTCTGAATCCAGGAAGGCTAGATCATAGGATTCCAAAGTAGTTCTGATGTGGCCCCTGCAGTGTTTTTTCTTTCCACCCTTGAAAATTATAGGGAGACAATAGAAATAACAACGAGGTGTAATTGCATATTTATGCTCACTGGAAGTTCCAACATCAAAATCATCTATTTCTCTAGATCTCCAAAAGGTTTTGGATAATCATTCCAAGGTGTTTGAAACTCCCAAAGGACTCCCACCTATTCGTGATCATGATCATGCTATTCATTTGATTCCAAGAAGTGTTCCTACAAACATCAAGCCTCAGAGAAATCTTTATGTCCAAAATAAGGAAATTAAATGTATGATTGCAGAACTGTTAGAGGCTGGTATAATTAAACCTAGTCAAAGTTCTTTCTTCGCTCCAGTTGTATTGGTGCACAAGAAGGATGGATCATGGCGCATGTGTCTGGATTATAGGGAGCTCAATCAACTCACTATTAAAGATAAATTTCTCATTCCTGCGATTGATGAATTATTGGATGAATTACACTGAGAAATTTATTTTACCAAGTTGGATCTTCGTTCAGGATATCATCAAATTAGAAAGAAGAGTGTAGATATTCTGAAAATAACATTTTGAACTCATGAGGGTCATTATGAATTTTTGGTCATGTCTTTTGGCCTTACCAATGCACCTTCTACATTTCAAGTATTGATGAATTCCATTTTCAAACCCTTCCTTAGAAAATTTGTGGTAGTATTTTTTGATGACATACTAATCTACAGTAGGTCTTAGAAGGATTATGTTCAACATGTTGACAGGGTGCTCAAACTATTGGAGGAGAAACAATTATATGAAAAAACATCCAAATTTTTATTTGGAGTACAAGAGGTGGAATATCTGGGTCATATTGTATCTCATGAGGGTGTTAAGGTAGACCCTAACAAAATTAAAGCCATTAAGGAATGGAAATTCCCCACAGCCATAAAGAATTTGTGAGGATTTCTCGGGTTAACATGGTATTATCACAAGTCTGTTAAGAATTATGGGAGATTGGCAGCACCTCTAACAACATTATTGAAGAAAGATGCATTTTCATGAACTCCTGAAGCAACTAAGGCCTTTGAACATCTTAAAAAGGAAATGTGCCTAGCACTAGTCTTAGCTACACTAGACTTCACAAAAATCTTTATTGTGGAATGTGATGCCTCAAGAAATGGAATTGGTGTTGTTTTAATATAAGAAGGAAGACCCATTTCTTTTGAAAGTCATCCAATAAAATGAAAGTATTTGTGGAAAGGTATTTATGATAAGGAAATGTTGGCAATACTACATGCACGAAAGAAATGGTGAGCTTACCTAATGGGAAGACACTTTAAGGTAAAAATTGATCATGATAGTCTTTAGAAAAGAAACAAAAATGGGTCACAAAGATGTTGGGTTATGAACTTGAAATCATCTACAAAAAAGGGAAGCTAAATTTTGTTGCAGATGCACTGTCAAGAAAGGATGAGGAGGTGCAAGAATTGTTTTGTGCCATTTCTATTATCCAACCAGATTGGCTAACCGAAGCAAGGGATGAATGGAAGAAGGAAGAAGAAGTGTGGACACTCATTCAAAAGTTGCAGCAAGATACTAGTACATATGATACATTTATTTGGAAAATTTATTCCTTATGGTACAAAGATCGCTTATATATTTGCAATAATTCCCAACTAAAACAAAAGAGTCTTTTGGAGTTTCACACATGTCCTTTAGGAGGACACTTGGGTTTTTTAAAAACTTACCATAGGGTAAAGAAAGATTTTTTTTAGGATGACCTTAAATATGATATTCAAAATTTTGTGGCGGGATGTTTGGTTTTCAATCATAATAAAGTTGAGACAATTAAGACCTCGGGTCTTCTACAACCTTTATCCATTCCAGGTCAATGGTGGGTAGATATTTCAATGGATTTTATCACAAGTTTACCTAAGTTCGAAGGAAAGAGTGTCAACATGGTGGTAGTTGATAGAATTACCAAGTATGCACACTTTTGTGCATTATCTCATGCATTTAAAGCAATTAAATTCGCTACTGCATTTATAGAATCAATTCAAGAGCTAAATGGAAACCCAAAGATTATTGTAAGTGACAGAGATCCCATTTTTACTGGAATTTTTTGGAGGTAATTATTTTCTTGTTTGGGTACTCAACTGGCTCATAGCTCATCTTATCATCCTCAACCCAATGTTCAAACTGAGATAATGAATAAATGTTTGGAAGGATATCTTCGTTGTTTTGTATCTAATAAGAAAAAACAATGGGTCAAGTGGTTACCTCTCGCTGAATGGTGGTATAACACTTCCTTCCATACTCCAGCAAAAATGACCCCATTTATGGCACTTTATTGATATCATCCACCATCCATAACATCTTCTTTAAGAGAAAATTCTAAGGTTCAAGCAGTGGAAGATCAGATCAAGCGTCAACACGAAGTTCTCCAACTCTTAAAGGATAACCTAAATTTGGCACAAAATCCAATGAAACAATAGGCAGATCAACATCGCAGCGAGAGAAGTTTTGATGTAGTAGACTGGGTATTTTTACGGCTACAACCATACAAACAAATTTCCCTTAAGAAAGCTAAGAAGGATAGTAAATTATCGCCAAATTATTATGGTCCTTAAAAGGTGTTGCAAAAGATTGGTACTATGGCATACAAATTGAAGATTCCTACTTCTTCATGATTGCATCTAGCTTTCCATGTTTCATTCTTAAAAAAGGTTATAAGGGACAAATTTCCAGTTCAAACAATATTTCCAGAACTTAATGATGAAGGAAAAATCATATTGGAACCTGAAGTAGTCACAGAAACAATAACTCAATAGCTACAAAATCGATCAATTTCAGAGTATCTCATCAAATGGAAGAACTTACCCACTAAAGATTCTACATGGGAGGATGAGAATTTTATACAAAAACATCCGGAGCAACTCAATTGTTGAGGAAAACACTTTTTTGAAGGAGAGTGGCATGTTAGGTCCCTATATTACTAGTATAGTCCCTTATTGTTGTTAGTGTAACCACCTTATTGTTATTGTTGTACCCCTGTAACCTTGATATTATTATTATTCTTCCCTTACATTATTATTGTTAGGTCGGCTAGGATTATATTGTGATCCGATGGACTCCTATATTTAGAAGGAGGTCTTGTCATTTGGATCATATAAGAATTGTTAATTTATGTAATGTATTGGAGGTTCCCCCCTCGATGTGGATGATTTCTAAGGCGTTGAGCTCTCATTTCTTCTGTTTTTTAAGTTGGTTTCATAACAATTTGTTAACGTATAATCTTAACACAAATTTACAAAAAGATCCTACTTTAATTATGTGTGACAAACAACCCTAACAACAAAAATGGTTTCTCAACTCTTTGCATCTTCAATCGATAGTTATAACAAATGCTGCAAAAAACTTGATCTATACAGTAAAAGTAGGGAAACAGTGAAAGTAAATAGTAATTTCTCCATGCATCTAATGAACTAGACAAGATTTAAAGAATGGGTTCATATATTATTACACCTGGTGAAGGGAAAAAATAAGTGTTACCAATCCCCCTCAATGGTATGGGTTCTTGGTTATCGTCAAAGCTTCAGCTCCAGAAGTTTCTCTCTCTCAATGGTGTAGAAAACCCAAAACGTATTGAACTCTATGGGATTTCAAGAAGTAAAAGAAAATAGTAACGACAATGAGAATGATCAAAGAGAAATAATGAAGGGGATCAAAGTAAATAATAAATGGAAAACCCCTCGTATTTATTAAAAAATATTGATTTATCATTGATAATGGCGAATAATAAAATATTATTAACTAAGATCTAGATCTAACCGCTTGGAATATTTTATTATATTTTTTTCATAAGGAAAAGATTTAAATTGGTTAAATACCTTTATTTAGAAATAATAAACAAATAAATGATTTATTTATGATTTGAAGAATGTGGTTAAACGATAATAAACAAATAATTATTTTTTTAATTATTCGTAGGTAATTTAGTCAAATTTAATAAGGAATAATAACTAAATAATGATTCAATTAATTTTTCCTAGAGAAAAATAAGAAAAATAATGATTTATCTAATTATTCCTCATAATTGGGTTAAATATGACCACAAATATTATTTAAACAATGGTTTAATTAATCATTCCTGGAGGAAGATCAAATAAATAAGGATTTATTTAATTATTCTTCATGTGGTTTCTTGTTTAAACTAGAAATAACTTAACAAAATATGGTTTATTAAATTATTTATTATTGTGAAAGCAATTTTACTATGGTAAAATGTGTCTTACATGATGTACTTTGATCCATCTAATTGTAAATGGTTAGATGACCAATTTTTGGTGATAACATTTATTATGAAAATTAAAGTGACACATGGGAGATTTTATTATATCATCTACTAGCATTCCCTATTTTCCATCACACCACCTCACCTCGAAATTATAGTCACATAGGTGGATAATGTCATAGTAACTCGAGGCCAAGGGCCCAACATATGCCAAAACAATGGTGCCAATGAAGCATCAAATCCAACACTTTATTATGTGGTGTAATAAGTTTACTTGATAGATTCTTCTACTACCCATGCAACACTAGTTATGGCCCAGCAATTCCAAGTCAACCAATTTTGTGATATTTTTTAATGAGGGAATTCAATTGAATTATTCAAAATTTTCATCGATTTTTCCCCAATTATTCGCCCCTATTTACCTTGGCTGAGTTCCCACAAGAATAATAGGTGGAATGGATTTTTTAGTGTTGAACTAGGCTTGGTTTACCAAGATAGCTACGCCATCCTACTAAATCAATTGTCATAAGGTAATAAGTCAGAAAAGGAAGATATGATAAGGAAGATATTAGTAGGGTTAAAATTGAACAAAAGTCTAAGTGAATATTTTATCTACATTGAATATTCAATAATGCTGATAAAACTGTAAGATATTTCATGTGAACAGAGCTTGAGGAAAATATAATTATTATGTTTAAATTAAGATTTTTTTTTTAATATAAAAGATTAATTAGATAGATATTTCCATCTATGTGAGAGTCCCTCCTTGGTATGACCTTAATTCAAGCTAGGTATATGTGTTAGATAGAGGACTTGTCGAGGAAATATTTTGAGAAATACTTCACAGATCGAGGGGCAGAGCGTGCAACATGAAGTTAAGTTACAGCCTTAGGGGCTTTGGGGTGGGTCAAAGTCCCTTATTTTGTAAGCGGGTGGGAATATTTTGTATATGTTGAGCTCCACCCATGGTTTTTGGACCATTTTATTGTAAATGTAAAGACTATATAAGGAGTATAGGATAGTATTGAGAAGATAATGAAATACTTCATATGTGATGCACTTGCATGTAATATTGTTTTGAGTCATTTTTCTGTGCGTTGGGTTACAGAAAAGGCTCTTGTACTTGACTGCAGAGAGACCTTAGGAAGATTTCAGTTGAGTGTACATATCCCTGCAACTAAGTGTGCAAGGTGGAATTGATTGTATTGGTAAGATATGAGCATTAATGAAAGAATTTTGAAGACAAATTCATGTTTTGAGTCTATGTGTTTCCTTTACTTGAATCTAATGTTATCTGTTCTTTTTTACTTATAATTGCATTGTGAAGTCTTTTTTATGGCTATTTATATTCTTTTATTCTTGATAAAATAAGATTGCGTAGTTTGAAAGTTAGTTCAATAGAGGTGTTGAAACCAACTGTCTAATTAGTAGATATGTTCTGTGAAGCCCTATCAAGTATTAAAAGGAAGAGAAGCCTTCAAGCCATACTCCATTGTCCCTTTGGATGAACAAACCTAGTTCTAGCATCTCCCTATATTGTCTCAGGTGAGACTTTGATCTGTGTAGTAGATCATTGCTGAAAGGGACGGTAATAGTGGATTTTGTTGGTTTTCACAGCCATATCTTAACCTCGGTCTAGGTACCATTAGGCCAAAAAATGGTTCCATTCAAGGGCTCGGGATGTGACTGAGCAGTATGTGGATCTGGCATCCATCTAAGAAAGGGGTTCAAGATAGGGTATATCTAAAAGAACGTGAATTTAGAGCACAAGGAAACATAAATCCATGCATATCTACTGAAAAATGGTTGCAAACGTATATATTTACAGATCAACATGAGATATTTTTCTCATAATTTTCTAGAGAGTTGTACGAGTGGTTATCAAATCAGCTCAGAAAAATACTTGTTTCAAGAATGATAACCCTACTACATGGACTCCAAAGTTGATCAGGAAACTATGGAAAAATGATAACAAAATCACAAGGGTTAATGATTATTGGATAGATAGCATCCTTGGAAGCTTTATTAGTAAGTTCATGATTGATACATCTATATATTATAGCAAAAATGAGCACAAATTTTTAAAAGGCCCACAAGGTAAGTATTTGAATTCATTGAAGCTTTGGATTAATAATCTCTTCTGTGAAAAGGGTGTACTACGAATGCAATTGGATTGATGTTTGGAGGAAAGAAATCTAGAACTATGCGATGGGGTAAGATATTTAGGGTAGACCATAATAATTATGTTCATTCTGATTACAAATCACTTTTTTTGTCTAAAAGAAAAGAAGGAGAAACCCACTCTACTGCCCCTAGAAGTGCATAAGTAAAATTTGAAGATCATCAGGGTGATTCAATAATTCCCCAACCTTTCAATCCCATCACAACCCATCCCTATTTTGTTCCTCCACCTCCACCTCCACCACCCCCATTCACCATGGCTCACTTTCCTAATATTCATGTTTTCATAGTATCGAATGATCCTGAAAAGTTTTGGTTTTCTTCTTACGAAATCTGGAGATTGGAGAACATTACTCATGAGAATATGAAGAAAGTGTAGTTGACTCAGCCTTCAAGACCTCCTCCTCAAGGCCCCTCATATGGAGCTGCTGTCCATAATCCTATCTACCCCCATGGAATGGTTCCCCCTAGACTTAATCACCTCAGAGCTATCCCGCATGGCCATTACCCCTCCAGTCAGATACTGTTTCTTTCTCCCCCTCCTGGAGCATTTCGTTACCTGTTATGGGTACCTTGTCTCTTCCTAACATGACCTTGTGGATCCCAGTCTAGTACATTGACCCCCCAGCTAATATCCCACCTGGTCATCCCAAACCTTATACAACTTTGACCCTGGTCCAACTGATCGCCATGACCCCTCCCTTTTCTTCTATGCCTCAGCCACCTCAACAAGAGCCTACTCTTGTTGCAAAAGCCTCAAGTGAGGGGGGGGGGGAGCCCAAAAAAAGGTACCTAAGGAAAAGGTCACCTAGACAACCCCTTCTCCTCTTTAGCCTCCAAAGCATACCCCTTCATGTGCTTTTTGTGATGTTGTTAGTCATGCCACCCATAACTCTCCTAAATCGACTTGTCTCAAGCCCATGGTCAACGAAGTGTTTCCTGATTCTACTATCCCATAGGTCCAAGTCACTTTACTTGATTCAACCCCAAGACTCAAGTATTTGTGCACAAATCATCATTGTGCTTTGTGTCATTTCCATGGCCACTATACTCACGTTTGTCCCCACCTTGAAGAATACCACACCTCCTTAGAAGTGGTCATCCAATTCGAGGCCAATCGCGACGAGTCCACCTCTCCCATATTTGTGATTTTTTCTTTGACAAAACCAAAGGACACATCTACTCCCATTGACATTTCCCCTCCTGATGTTGAGATGGTAGAGCCTTCTGCCACCATTTTCTATCTATCATCATATATGAGATCCACTGTGGAAGACCCCTCTGGGACTTCCCCTTTTTTTCGCCTGACCTCCCTTCAACAATCACCCTCGGCTCAACATCGGTGGATCCCTCATCTACTTGTTTTTCAGTCACTGCCCATGACGATGTGCATGTGAACCTTTCTTCTCATGATGATGAGACAGGTAGCTTTGTCATGTCATGTGGTCTCCCTTCCACGAGTCCCCCCATCTTCCATTTTGATAAAGACATTATGGAAGTGATGACCGCCCCTGACTTTCCATGGGATGAGATGCACCACCATGCATACTTCCTCCCGCAGTAGTCCCATGATCAATATGATGTGGAATCAAAAGGATTCATTCCCGATGAGGTCAATTGGTTTAATTACATTTTAATTCCCGCCCTTCTCTACCTCTATATCTATATGTTTGCAGGTTTAATTTTTAGTTCACTTGTTAATAAGTTTCTCTTGCTTTGTGCTTGTTTTCCATGGATGTCGTAGTTCTCTAAAAAAATGTCTTTGTATTGTAAATCCACTTTCAATGCAAGCCACTTATTAAAAATGGTAAACTCAACCTCATAAAACAACACAAAATAAATAACATAAAATCTCTACTAATGTAGATAATGCTTGATTACAAAATGAGAATTGCTCTATTGGGGAAGTTGTATTGCTTTAAATGATACAACCAACCTACCTCATAAAGAGAGATAGTAGATAAAAGAATAGCTCCCATATATAGATAATATTTAACAAGAAATTTGATGATTTTTTGGGAACCTAAATTAAATTTTCTTTTTTTCTTTTATTCTTCATTTTATTTTCATCTCTATCAAAGTATTTTAAACTCTACTATATCTAAATTTGTATATGTATCCTTTTCATATAGTTCTAAATGAAAATTGTTCTTTCTTATAACATTATTCCCTTCAAATTTTATGATTTAGAAATAATTATGCATAAAATCTATAATGATTGTCATGGTATTAGAAGTCATTGGTTTCAAGGTTCAACTACGACCTCTAAACTTCTTTATGGTCTAGATCGTTTCTAGTTTTCCTTCAGTCTTTACTTGTTTTTACTTTTCATAACTAAGTAAGAAATTTTATTTTTCTACTTCTTACTAAATAATAACTTGTCCATTGATTCTTATGCTATTTTCCTCGGTTTGGTTACTTCAATGTACACACTTTCCTCTTGCGTCATTGTGTCTTGTGATTTTTTTTACCAATACATAATTTTTAAGCCATTTGTAGAATACGATCTACTATCCAATACCTATAATTATTGAGTCAATAAATACTAACTTAGTAGCCATTATAAACATACAGTATCATACTTGTGAAAATGTAAACCAAGTGTTAATTGTTCTAAATGTTTAATATTTTCCATAAATGAAATTTGTATGAACATTTTTTTAATCATATGAGAATTGACTATCAAGGAAATATATATATATATATATATATATACATGTCATAAGTTATATCCATATAAATTATATTTTTAAATTAGCTGCTAAACATTATAAAGGTTGAATAATTTACGTGCAATTCAAAGGCTGTAGCTTTAAAGCTAGCACTACCCTTAATCTAGGGGTGTCTAATTGAATGATGCAGATTTGAATGTGAACCACCCTTGCAAATAAAAGTTTAGTGGGAGGGGGGTTTATGCAAAAGTGGAAATCAAATATTGTTTATCAAATATCAATGGATAAGATTCATTGTGGTTACCCCTACCCAAAATCCAAAACCAACAAATGGAGGCCAGTGAAGCCATAAAATTTCTAAAGTAGTTTTGGCTGAAGACCTATCCACTTGACATGATAAGGATCTCATAGACGAATAAATGAAAATGGTAAAACATCTGATAGATGACTGAGTCAAGAGAATTTTCATGGTATATGATGTGGAAGGATAGTGTGGCAATCGTAGTCAACACTACGCCAAAATCATGTCATAAATTGCTTCACTAAAATTATCGGAATTTTCACCTAACAAAATGAGGAATATTAATAAGGAAAAAGGGCAGAAAACAAGTTTTTTGCTCTTGCAAACGAAGAAAATTAGTAGCCTCTATGAAATTCATCAACTCAACTAGTTAAATTTATCCTCTATAAACTACAATCAATTGTGAATTAGTATACATCATGAAAATTTTTGTGTAATTTCTCTCTTATTTCTTAGTTTTTAGTGAAAAAGGAAGAGAAGAAAGTGACTATAGTCAATTATTCAAATTCTACATATTCTAACATTGTTAATTTTAATACCTTGTGTATTACCCCTAGTGAAATTAGTTCTACAAAATAATTCTATGATTTTATAAGTTTTGCATGTGACTGAAAATTTAAAGAGTGAAAATTGAACATTTTATGAGAATGTAAATATTTATTTCCGTTAATAAAATATTTTACTTTTATTTATTCTTATTTTTGGAAATACAAGAGGATTAATTGTATGAATGGAAAAACACATAGTGTCTAGGAAACAATTATAATTAATTATGGTTTGAAAAAGGATATGAAACAAAAAAAAAATGAAAAATCCTCCATTTTGCATAGTGAGGGTGACCCCTTTTCGCTGGTTAAACCACTAGAGCTAACAATATTAGAGATAAATGTCATTTATGGAAGATGTTTTATAAAGAAATTTGTGGCAGATAAAGGAGATCTGAAATTAGAAACAAGGTACCAATGGGAGATAAATAATAAAACTATTTCTACAATTAGCATGACACTGCTTGGGCTTGAGGAGGTCTAAAACTATGCAATATTGCTAATTATTTTCATTGAAGGAAAGGACCCTAGAGCTTTAGAGGACCTCGTAACACTATATTTTAGTTATTGGGAGAAACGTGGGAGTTTTTATTGTATTTCTAAAAAATTTAAATAAATATTTGAATTATCTGTGATTTTTCATTAAGTATTTGAATATATGATTGAAGTAAGAACAAGAATGGGAATGTGCAAAGAAATATTATATTTATTATGTCAAAAAGAGTATTATTAAAGTTATTTCATATTAATGAGTTAGAGTGAATTTGTTTAGTATTGTTGGTCTATGTTGCATATGTGTGTGTGTGTGTGTGTGTGTGTATGTATTGAAAAGAGAAGTAAGACTAGAGAAATGATAAAAAGGGAATCTAAGGCTATTATATGAAATTTTATACCCTCTATATCTCTTTGTTTTGAGGAAATACGAGTGAGGCGACCTGGGAGAAAGAGCCCAACATTGATTCCTCTTCTATAAATAGAGTGAGTCAATACTTTAGCATAAACAATAATGAAAGAAAGGGGTCAGTATATATTGGGTTTTAGCCCAGAATGTGTGTGTGTATATAGATACATATGAACACATAATAATAGAATTCATAGCATTGTATACTAGGATTTCTAAATGATGTCAAAATTGTAACACCCTCCTCCCACATTTACCCAAGATAACTAGTCCACCGAGGTAAAAATGTGACAAATATCTACTATGATATGGTTAAACTCCCCAAGTATAGTTAAGGAAGGAGAACTGACATGCCAAGACCAAGCTGACATTCCACTCATGCTACAAAACCTTTAGGAGCCAACCAACCCTTCTAAGTGACCAACCCCTAAGACAACTTAAAATTTTACTAATTTGGACCCTCAACCACTCCCATTACAAGAAATGCATGAGACATTGGCCTTCAATTCACTCTGAAAATAAGGCATGCCAATGATTGTGGAGTTTTCCCAGAAGTTATAAGCAAGAAAACTTAGATTCTAAGCCACTTTTTTCGGGCTAGGTTTCACGCCATTACCCAAAACTTCATGAAAATTTTTGAAATGATAAAAAAAAAATGGAATAAGGTTACTAATGAAATCATTGGTACAAGTGCTTGATCTAAATCCTACTATCTGTGAGAGAAATTTGTCAAACATGTCACAAATGCATAATCTACACATCACAACAACATATTTGAGCATAGGTGCCTCATATTTATGTAAGAATTATTAAGAAGCATTTATGTATTGTCAAAATAGTTGCACTATCATCTATTAGGTCATATATTCATTTTTTATTCATTTCCCAATCAAAACATGATAATATCCATACGTCAAATATGTCATAAAACATACCCATAACCAATATATAATCAACATAAATAACATGGGTATTACAACCATAAAACCAAATAGTAACAAGTCCATATTCCCATCAAATGCAAGAGGAGAAGAGATATTATTGATATATGAAAAATGCAACCAGGCATGACAGTTCCACATACCACCCGACCATAGATTGGGCTGAACGAAATGGCTCTTTCAACCAATCACCCTCGTACCATATTCCAACTTTGAATGTGGGATCTCATGAAAAATATCAAATAAAAAAAACCAAGTATTCCGCAAGACAAACCACCTCAACCCTCAACGAGTGATTCTAGCTCATGTTATTGCATCACTCACCATCCCAGGATCATTATCTACCCAAGTTGTCTAGGGCTTCAGAGTGTTTGTTCCAACTAGGGCTTCCTGTACTAGTAACTCAAACTACAACTGTTGTCGGGCTTCTAGAGTGTTGGTCTAACCAGGGATTCCAGGACTAGTAACTCAAACCACCAAGGGATTTAAGACTGTTTTTCCAACCAAGGCTTCTAGGAATAGTAAGTCAACCCATGTTGTTACAGGTTTTCGAGAGAATTTTTCCAACCAAGGTCTCTAGGAACTAGAAACTCAACTCACAACCGTAAGGAACATGAGAAAAAACTAGAAAACAAAAGGAAAGAAATACACAACACCATGGCTATCCACGAAATGGAAATGCTAGGAAAAACCACTATTAATCCTGGAAATCCCCCATGCTAATGAAATATCATAAATAAGAAACAACATGCATTCCAAAACTAGCAAGGAAATCATACATGCAACTCGATACCTACAGGTAAAACTCGTTGTAGAAACTAATCCTGATGTCCTCTCGTGCTTTCCTATTCTTCCTTTGCATTCTCTCTATAAATCCCAAGTATGCCACACTCTTCCAAGAGTGTTCCAAGAAATCTCTAACTGTACAAAAATATGAGAGAGATGAAATAGAATGAGAGCTCCAAAACTAAATTGAAAAAATGTTACCAATTGATCCTCAAAAGCCTTATTATTAATGAGGCCTCTATTTTCTTCAATTTCTATTATTATTCTTCATTTTACTCCTCACATGCAACATGTGACCTTCACCTTCCTTTTCTTATATTTTCCATTGTTCTCTTAAATAAATGTCAATAAATTATACTTTTCCTTTCCAAAGATTTTTCCATTTCCTTTCGCAATTTCCATAAGCATTAATTAATAAAAATTGTTTCCCATCACTATTTTTTTCCCCAACATTTAGCTTTGAATACATGTCCCATGACCTTGGTTATTATTTTACATTTATTAACTTTATTACATGGATTTTCACCACGCTTATTACCAAAAATAACATATAAACGGATTAAGGATGAAGACATGAGAAAAGGTTTTCATGCATACATGTCAGTGTCCAGAAAATATTTCTTTGTTGACCTATGACTGCATGCAGTCATTTCTTATCTCAATACTAGATCTAAGGGAACTATATGCAGAAACCTAATAGCAAGAGTCTACATGCCTACACTAGCCTATATACTTACCTATAGTATAAACTAAACATGTCGTATCTATATAAGCATAAAAATCAGAGCCACAAGACTTTAAGTTAAATAAAATTGAGAAATTTATATATCATAACCTTTACACATGCATAGAACAACTGAGAAGAACTACATTGTTAATTAATATAACCAAATAAAATATAATTCCCTAGTATTTATAATGAAAAAATAAAACCTTCATAGTTAATGTATGTAAAAATATGAAGAAGTATTTATAAGATATTAACTAAAATAGACTATGCATCAACATGGTAAAACACTAGTATGATTGGTTAAATCCTCTTGAAGAGAAGACCTACGACAAAGGCATGAAGTCATAAAAATAAATACTAGGAAGATACTAGAAGATATACAAGAAAACCTTTAAAATTTTCGATTTCACTTGAGTGAACAAATCCAAATCATAGACTAACATAAAAATTATCATAGTTAGACACCATAATTTTTATAGGAAAAGAAAAAAAAAAACAAAATAAACTTTTGGAAAGAATGAAATAAATTGATAGATACCATGAAAGGGTAGGAGAAACTCCTCACCACTATTAAAGCACAGTTAGTGTTTTGTGTTTAAACAAATTAGGGAAGGAAATCTCTCCATAATGAAAAAAAATAATCAGGATAAGGGTTTCAAACTAATAATGATTGAAGAATCTTGAATTGACCTGAGAATATTGAGGGGGATAATTAATGTCACCAAAAAAACCTTTAGCCAGTTACCTATATTGTAGGGAAGAATCCCAAACCTTCCTAGATGAATAAATACAATTTAAAAAAAAAATACCATTTTTTTATTAATACAAGTAGAAGGGATATAATCCTAATAAAGTGCACAAAAAGCAACTTGAAAAGATTCCACAATTGTCAAAATAGGCCGAGCATTAAATATTTCCTCCATTAGCATCAATGTGCCTAATAATCTAGGAAAAACCTTCAATCAGAATTTTTTTTACCATGGTAGCTAATTTGGATGGAGGAAAAAGCTTAGCATCACATTTTTTATTCATATTTTTATAGATTTTGTCACAGAGTCAAGAGAACAAATGGAAAAGATAACACAAGAGGGATGGGTGGTTCATTACCCTAACCATGCATTGATCAATATCCATCATCGAAGACTTAGAACATACCACCATCGTCCATTGTGATTCTCCTCCTCACTAGGGATGGGTTAGCACAAATCCTATAACCATGTGACCTTCATCACATGAAATAAAAAAAACAGTTGGACCATATTGCAATTAAGCCATAGTACCATGAGAAGGTCCATCATCCTAGCACCATGTCATTTAAACATATGGAATTTTATGGTGTACTGAAGAAACTCATAAAGTTTAGCTTGGCTTTAGCCAAGTTTATGTATGAATGAGGATAATAATTAATGATTGTCAATTAACAAAATTTATGCCTAGACATGTCACTTCCACTTAATTTAACATGATCACAACTATTGACATAATTGAAAGGAATGTATTAAGTGATATGTAAACATTGGGACATAATTTAAATATTGCAAGTACCACAATGAATCCATATATTAGAAACAAAACAATCCTTTAGAAGAAAATAGTAAAAAATTACTCTTAAGGTAGGAATAAATTAAAATGGTAATTGAAAATTATCCTTGATGTGGTAAAAATAAAATATTCAAAATAATGGTAACAAAGATGACATAAATTTAAAAAAAAAATTGCTTGGTAAATATTGAATGACACCTGGGTGAATTTTCAGAGGCATTTTACATATGGTATCAGACTAAGGTTAGTTACTTCTTACATAGATATTTGAGAATAGAATTAGTAAGATTCCATGGAGAAAATAAAAAATTTCTAAAGGAAAGCACGAAATAGGAAATTCTCATTAAAAATATAACTGATAGATGAAATCCTAAGAGAATGGAAAAAATAATGAAGTACAAGGACAAAGGATAGACTTCCAAGTGAAGGAATACTAATGATGTGGTCGATAGTAAGGAAGCTAAATATTATAATGAAAACTATAATAGTTAAACAAAATTAACTCTAAATCAAGGAAAGAAATGAAAAATAGAATTCCAAGGGGTGTTTAAGGAAAGTAGACACCCAACCTATGATGGAGAATCAAAAGAAGCACTAGAGGCATGGATGTTTAATATTATTTGGTATTTTCAAGTATATGATTACTCCAACAACTTAAAAGATAAATTAGCTACATACCAGTTACCAAGAAAATATTCCTTGTTGTGGGAAGATGTCATAATTATGCAATTATTTGGAAGAAAATAAAATTAATTGGGAGGAATTTCAAATATTTTTAAAGGAAAACTACTTAACTAAAATATATTATGATGATAGGGCCAAAGAATTTCACAATTTTAAACATGTCCAAATGACAGTGGATGAATTGGTGATAAAATTTACACACATTCTGGGATATGTGTCATATATATGAGGATAAAATCTAAGGTAAAATGTTTCATTATCTATATTCCTCTCTCTTTTAAAGAAATAATTGAATACGATAACCTAAAAATGATGGCTGAGGATATTTGAAAAGAAATGATTTGCTACTACAAAGAAAAAAAATAAGGGAAAGTGCAAAATTGCGGCCTAATAAAAGGAAAGGCATATTTGCACAGGCAGGAAAAGGAATAAAATCTAGTTCTTTTAATAAATATTGTCATGGAAACCATAGTTGAAATTTCCGCAAAAAAGTTAACCATACATAAAGAACTAAGAATCAAACTAGATATAACAGATATACTTGAACAATAAAGGATTTGTACAAAGGGAAGGGGACTGTTAAAGCTTTGGGGTTTTGGTGAGTCCCATGTTTTGTAAAATTTCCCATATAACACAAATTATATGAAAAATTTATACAATATTTAAGATTCATCCACAATCAACAATGTAGCCAAAAAGAATCCCCATCTTAACGCAACATTGGAATAACGCTAGGCAAGACCTCAATCCACCGTGGTGGAGATAGAGGGTAAAATTTTGGACCAACCTTTTCCTAGTTTGATAAATATTGGTGCAAGTTTGAGTTATGTTAGTCCAAAAATTGTATAAAAATGTAAACTAAACTCATAAAAATACAAAAACTCTTGGTTGGTTCATTTGGCTACCGACACAAAAAGGAAAGTCACTAATTAGTTGAAGATATGTCTTGTTGATTTAAGTGAAATTAAAACCACTATAAATCTAAAATTTCTTCCTTTTGGTTCTTACAATATAGTTGTGGGAATGCATTAGACATATGGACATAGAATGATTGTTAACTATTGTAAAATTGTAACCTATACGAGGGATAACAGAGAAATTCAGATTATGAAAGGTATATATGGCCCATTTTTGTTCAACAAATATTTTCCGGATTGTTAAAAGGGTATGATAGAAAAGGGTATTAGTTACTTTCCATTCAAGTACAAGGTCATTCATAGGAAACAAAATCTATACCCTTAGATGATCTTGAAGGAATTCAATATTAGAAGGACATTTTCCTAGATGAGATTCATATTTTTCCACCTAAGAGATAGATTGATTTCTATATATAACTAATATAGGGATTGCACCAGTATTTAAGGAACCTTATATGATGAGTGTGCCAGAATTAGTGGAGTTAAGATTAAAGCTTCAAGAATTATTAAATAAAGGGTATATGAGATGAAGTGTTTTTACAAGGGGTGCCCAAGTATTATTTGTTAAAAATAAGGATGGTACATTTATATTACGAATGTATTACATAAAAAAAAAAAAATTAACAATTAAGAATAAGTATCCACTTCCTAGAATCAATGGTTTATTTCACTAAGGGAGGCAATCAACTATTTTTTCTAAAATAGACCTAATGATGCAAGAACATTAGGCTCAGAAAATTTTGTGTATTTTATTAGACATAGGGGTCTTGTGTTTTTGGCTCACTAATCTTATTATTAATGTTTTGAGTGATTTTAAATTAATTATTGAGAGGAATTTGTAAATGTTTCCGAATGATTGGAGAACATGAGAGAAGTAGGATAGTTGAGATTCCATAGGGATTGAGAGATTTGGAAATTAGTTGTAGATTTTTAAATTAGGAATTAGTTCATGATTTATGGGATTAAAGAGGATTCTTAGGGGTTAGTTGAAATTATTAAGGATATGAACCAGAATTGGTTCATAGAATCATTTGTATAAATTATGAGCCTCGAGGCATAGAAAAATAGTGAAGATTCAGGTTTTAGACAGACATGGGTTTGTGGTTGTAAGCCCACGGGAAAATTTGACAGTAAGGCCATTGATTAGAATATCAGGCCAAATAAGAAGAAATATTTTTAATTATTTGGTTATATATATATATATATATATATATATATATATATAGAGAGAGAGAGAGAGAGAGAGAGAGAGAGAGAGAAAATTCAATTCTACAGTGAAGAATTATACACTGATTGATTCTGTTTATAACTAGTGTGAAAATAAGAGATTAGCACGATAAATATGTGTGCATGTGAATCGAATAAAATCAAAGGAGTTATGTTATTAGGATACTGTGTGTTTTAAGAAGTTGAAGGTTCAATTTTTAACTAAATTCTAGATCAATTTCGTATGCTAAGATTGAGCATCGATCAGAGGATGGATCGATGACACTAAAAAGAAATTGGCCCTTCAATTTTATGTCAATATCATATTGCGAGTACGCAAAGAAGAAGATGATGATGATATTGCCATTAATTTGTTCTTGGAAAAGTTCATTGCAGTCACACAAACCAAGTTCTCAGAAGCTTATGCAGATGCAAGAAGAGAAGTCATTAATGGTATGCTAGAAATCGTAATGGATAAAGATCTTATGGATATAGAAAAAGGCACATTCAAATATTTTAAACAATTCGAGGACTTTTGAGCATCTTTGGAAACATAAGTCTTCAATCAAGATCTCTAGAAAATTTTTTGGAATGTTTCCAAAGGAATTATCAAAGACATGCACAAGGATGAATTGAAAACGAGATTCAAATGTATTTACAGTCCAATGAGATGAAGGAAATAACTAAGTTTACCAAGGATGCAAGTGTAACTAGAAAGATCCTGAGGGATTTGAAAATGCACTTTGCCAATAGAAAAGATTTAAAATTGAGTTTTACAGAAGGGATCAATGGTGCAGTTAAAATCTTGAGTTATCTCTAGAATCGTAAGCCAATGGTATAATGGAATCTTGAAGCAACGAAATAGTGAAGATGGTTTCTAAAACCAGTAAGTGGTTTTCGCATAGCACAAATCTGGTAAGTGGTAAATCCTTGAGCGAGTACGATAGCATTCAGAGGTTGTCACATTGCATTTAAAACCAGTCATTTTGCATGGGATAGGAAACATTAAATGAGATGAAATTTTATTTGTGATTTCTATCTGATGTATGAGAAATTTAAACTAACAGTGTAAAGGTATGTGAAATGCGATGAATTTATAACCATGTTGATGTCGACGAAAAAGATTGAATGTTGAATGAGCATTGATATATGTGAAAAACATGGAATTAGTGGAATGGTAAGTTATAAATATTTTAAGACCAATGGTAAAATTATAACATATGTTTTGAGGTTAATGAAATTCTGCAAGGATATGTGAAGTATTGTAGCATAGTTCATAAAGTTTATGTTTAATTTCTATTATATTTCTATTATAATAGAAATGAAACGGAGAAAAGGTTTAGCATAAGTGTATTAAAACTTTGGATAAGGTAAGGCATGTCAATTGTCACAAATGAGTGAGTTGGTTATGTTGTGGATCCAAATATTATCTTTATTGACATTTTGGGTTTTTAAAACAAAGTTGAAATCGTAAATATGAGTTTCCATGAATTGAGGTTATCTCTATCTGAGATCTATTTGTGGGTTTTAATTAGGAAACACATTTTATATGTGTAGATGTGGGTTTTCGCAGCTTTGGCTGCGTCATTTTGGTATCGGAGCCGGAAAAAACTATTTTGAAGGTTTAGGTTTGTCTTAATTAAATTGGAATTAGAATGAATGCATGTGTTATGGAGACAATAAAAAGAGATCAAATTTTGAATCTGAAAGATTGCAAGACATAGAGATATAGTACAGATGAATAGAAAAACAATATCACATAGAGATCTTGAAGGTGAATTGATAAGTGTTATTTTAACTTTGGTTTGAATATTATGTTTACAGAATTCAGGTTGCAAGAAGTTGAAGAAAATCTTAGGGAAATAAGATCACATCTTTAAGAGCAGTGATGAAGAAAATGGTAATAGTTTATGAGTGAAAAGTGTGGAGCAGAACCTTGAAGAATTCCAATAGAGGTTGGAAAAAAGGACAGTTGTGTCCTTAAAAAGTGAAGAGGAGTTGAGGCCTAGAAGGAGTAGAGGAAAGCTCAAGGAGGTTCTAGAGATAGAGAGCCATACTTGCTAAAAGTCAAAGTCTAGAGAAAAGGATTGGTGAGGTAAGTTGTAACGAGGAGGACTTGTTGTACAACTCATGATGAATGAGTGAGGAACTCATGAATATAGAAATGAAGAAGAAGATGACTACTGATATTCATAGAACAGATAACAGAGGTTCTGAGAGAGACCACAACAGAAGAAAGGAGAAAGAAGATGCCAAGGAAAATGGCATATGGAAGCAGTTCACTAATGAAGAATATGAGAAGGATTTGGCTGAGATAAGAAAATAATTTGTTGTGTTAACAATGTTTAAAAAGGAAAACCAGAGACATGGTTGGAACATGAAGAAGAAAGTAAAGTGGCAGAGGCTACAATAGAAAAGAGAACAACAAGTGAATATGCAGTTAGTAGAAGAGCTGAGAAATCTTGATTAGATGATGAGTGTGAAATTAAGATGTAAAGAACTCAGAGAAGCTAAGTTGAAAATGGAAGTTTCCATTTGTGAAGTAGAATAGAGTGAAGTTATGGGTAAAAATGAAGAATGGAGATCTGTGAAAGATCTTATGAATTATTGTGAAGATTTAAGACAACAAGAAGTTTACCTTGCTGAAGAGGGAATTATTGATGATTTCTTGAGTTGTTGGGGAATTTTATATCAGCTGGATGATGTAAAGCTTTATATTTTTAAATATAATAATTTTGATGTGGTTACAGGTTTTGCAGAGGATGAGAAATCTTTTGAAGCTGTCAAAAGTATGGAAGAAGATAAATACTCTGAAGTAGAGAGTGAGGATGAAGAATTTCTCTTGAATGAGGAAAGCAGTGATGCATTTATATTTGAAGTTGTTATAGCATAGGAAGAATTTCTTGTGCAAGAAGAAGAGGAGATTCAGTCTGAAGAGCTGACATGTGAAGCAACAGTTGAGACAGTTGAGCTTTGTGATTTATAAACTAGAAAACTGTGTAAAAATGCTGAAATGGTAAGTGATGATGAAGTACTTAAGGAATGTTAAAAAGAAATTACATTGCTGGAATTTTTACTGGAAAACTCAGAGTATGACAGGGAGATTGTAGAAAATAGAGTTCACTATACTATAGAAGAACAGAGAGAAATCATTGAAACAGATGGTGTGGAAAATAGACTTGTTGACAGTCTTGAGATCCTTTAGAGAATTCTTTTGGAAGAATGAATCAGCATATTGATGTGCTGATAGAAGATGAAATTTCAGAGAAACATACTGAAATGTTGCTAGAGGAAAAAGAGGCACTAAGGCCTTATGTTTTTTATTCTAATAATTATTTTGTTAATGCAGGTTTTTTTGCAGATGCTGGAGAAACTTTGGAACATATGAACAACCAAGTAAAGAAAGAGGAAGAAAATTCTGTGGAAATACTTAATCCATGGAACAGAGATATTAGAGTGCTAGAAATGATGTTGAAGAATTAGGATTCAATACAGGAAGAGAAAGAGCTTGAAGAAGTGCAGAATGTGAAGATACAAGAGATAGAGGATAACAACAACAAACTAAATAAAAGAGATGAAGATAGCAGTAAATGGCAGAATGTCTATCAATCCAAGAAATTTCTAAAGAAAGAAGACAAAGAAATTGTCATACGTGACAATCAAAAAGAAGTTGTTAGTTGCAGAAAACAAGAGGGTAAGGATGACAGGGCGGAAGTAAGAATAAAAGTTCGGCAATCAAGGGGTGAAAGAAATCAGCAATCAGAATATTTATTAGATAGAAAAATTGAACTGATAAGAAGGATAATGATGAAAGTGTCTCAAAAGAAGAGAACAAGAGAAAAGAAAAGAAGCAGCAGCAAGAGGAAAACAATAGCAGACTGTGAATATATAGCCAGTGGAGCAAAGCAGCATAAAGTGTGGAGACCTGGAGAAAAGAAACAAACAACAGCATAATTAGATGACAAATTAAAGAACAAGATATGGGATCCAGGAAGACGAATATTAAGAGCACATGATTAGGTGATCATGATTATTTTTAACCTTGGGAGTCTGATGCAGGAGCATTAGGCTCAGAAAATTCTGTGTATTTTATTAGGCATTTGGCTCACTAATGTAATTATTAGTGTTTTGAGTGATTTTAAATTAATTATTGAAATGAATTTGTAAATGTTTCTAAATGATTGGATAACATAAGAGAAGTAGGATAGTTGAGATTCCATAGGGATTGAGATATTTGGAAATTAGTTGTAGATTTTTAAATTAGGAATTAGTTCATGATTTATGGGATTAAAGATGATTCTTAGGGGTTAGTTGAAATTATTAAGGATCTGAACCAAAATTGGTTCATAGAATCATTTGTATAAATTATAAGCCTCAAGGCATAGAAAAATAGTGGAGATTCAATTTTTAGACAAGCAGGGGTTTGCGGTTGTGAGCCTACAGGAAAATTTAACAAAAAGGCCACTGAATAGAATATCAGGCTAGAGAAGAAGAAATCTTTGTAATTATTTGGTTTTATATATAGAGAGAGAGAAATTTAGATTCTATAGTGAATAATTATACGTTGATTGATTCAGTTTATAACTAGTGTGAAAATCAGAGATTGGCACCATAAATATGTGTGGAGGTGAATCAGATAAAATCAAAGGAATTCTTTTATTAGGTTGTTGTGTGTTTTAAGAAGTTGAAGATTCAATTTTTAATTGAATTCTGGATGGATTTCGTATGCTAAGATTGAGCATCGATCACAGGATGGATCGATGCCACTAAAAAGAAATTGGTCCTTCAATTTTATGTCAATCTCATATTGTGAGTACGTGAAGAAGAAGATGATGATGATACTGCCATTAAATTTTTCTTGGAAAAGTTTGTTGCAGTCATGCGAACCAAGCTCTCAGAAGCTTATGTAGATGCCGGCAGAGAAGTCATTAATGGTATGCTAGAAATATTAGTGGATAAAGTCGTTACAGAGATAGAAAAAAGGCACATTAAAAGATTTTAAACAATTCGAGGACTTTTTAGCATCTCTGGAAATAGAAGTCTTCAGTTAAGATCTTTGGAAAATTGTCTGGAATGTTTCCAAAGACATTATAGAAGACATGCACAAGGAATAATTCAAAACGAGATTCAAATGTATTTACAGTTCGATGAGATGAAGGAAATAACTAAGTTTTCTGAGGATGCAGGCGTAACTAGAAAGCTCATGAGGGATTTGAAAATGCACTTTGCTGAGAAGAAAATATTGGAAATTGAGTTTTACAGAAGGGATCAATGGCGCAGTTGAAATCTCGAGTTATCTCTGGAATCGTAAGCCAATGGTTTAATGGAACCTTGAGCCCATGGACTAGTGAATATGGTTTCAAAAACCACTAAGTGGTTTTCTCGTAGAACAAATATAGTAAGTGGTAAATCCTTAAGCGAGTGCAATAGCATTCAGAGGTTGCCACGTTTCATTTAAAAACCAGTAATTTCGCATGGGATAGGAAACATTAAATGAGATGCAAGTTTATTTGCGATTACCGTCTAATGTATGAGAAATTAAAAGTGACAGTGTAAAGGTATGTGAAATTTGATGAAGTGATAACCGTGTTGAATTCGACGGTGGAGATTGAATGTTGAATGAGCATTGATATATGTGCAATGCATGGAATTAGAGGAATGGTAAGTTATAAATATTTTAAGACCAATGGTAAAATTATAACATATGTTTTTAGGTTAATGAAATTCTGCAAGGATATGCGAAGTATTGTAGCATGGTTCATAAAGGTTATGTTTAATTTCTATTATATTTCAATTATAATAGAAATGAAATGGAGAAAGGGTTTAGCATAAGTGTAATAAAACTTTGGATAAGGTAAGGCATGTCAATCGTCGCAAATGAGTGAGTTGGTTATGTTGTGGATCCAAAGATTTTCTTTATTGACATTTTGGGTTTTTAAAACAAAGTTGAAATCGTAAATATGAGTTTCCATGAATTGAGGTTACCTCTATCTGAGGTCTATTTGGGGGTTTTAATTTGGAAACGCATTTTATATGTGTAGATGTTGGTTTTCGTAGCTTTGGTTGTGTCACCTAAGGTATATATTCCATCAATTAAACATTAAATAAGAAGATATTCGTTAAAAAATGTTTTAAACCAAATATGGGCACCATTAATTTACAATACTTCCCTTTGTGCATATGCATGCACCAAATACCTTAATGTGTTTTACAAATAAAATTTTTAGTTATTTTATAGATAAATTATGTTAATATTTAGCAATGACATTTTGGTATCTTAAAATAAAATGTAGAAATCACAAAACTTAGAGATAATCTTGTAGAATCTACATAAACATCAATTGTATGCTAATTTCAACAAGTGCAAATTTGATCATGTTAAAATATAGTATTTAGGACATGTAATATCTAAGAATGGAATAGATGTGTATACTGAAAAGATAAAAGCCATCTCAACTGGCCAATTCCTAATGATGTGACATATATTAGATTATTTATGGTTATCACAGACTACTACCGCATATTTATAGATGGGTTCTCCAACTCAGCTTACCTAATAACCTATTTTCAGAAAAAGAAGGTAAAATTTGAGTGGACTCGAAAATGTCAAGAGAGTTTTAAATAATTGAAGCATCTGATCATTTTGCACCTATGTTGAAAATAAAAAAAACTTAAAAAATATTTTATAGTATGTATTAATGATTGTTTGGAATTTTTTGGAGGAGTATTAATGTAGGAAAATTGTGGTAGCTTAAGAATATTAGAAATAATAACACCATGAAATAAATTATGTTGTTTATGACTTTGATTTAGCTCTAGTTATGAACACACTTAATTTTTGGAGGAAATAATTAATCCATAAGAAGATTACCCTAATAAATAATGATCTAGGTGGATATTGGTTGTCACTCGCCTATTCCACCTAGGGCCCCACCATCGTCTCTTTCAGTTTTTCAGTTTCGGCATAGCTTACTATTTTTAGCAATTTTTCGGATCCTGAACTTTCGGAGCCATTTTGAGGCCCTAAACGACGTTTTTTGGGAAAATCGGGAGAAACATGAGTCCATGGACCAATGTTTCTCCCTCAAAATTTGTAGTCCTCAGATAGATATTTCTAACGAGGTATGGTTCGCATCAAACAGAGATTGTATGCCAAAGTTATGTCCTCGAGAAGTTGAAACACCAATTTACCCAAACGAGGCCCATAGTTTTGGCGCTTCGTCTCCTAGGGTTAGGGTTTTGGATCTTTAGGTTTTTCCATTGTTTCTAAATAATAAATAGGCCCTCGAGCCTCATTGTAACTCATTTTAGAGGCCTGTAGCTGCCACATCTCTTGTCAGAGATAGCTACTAGCACCCTAGCTAGTTTATTTCCATTCTGTCTGTAAGAAAATCCCAGTTCCTTGATATTAATGAAATGAAGTGTTATTTGTACTACATCTTTGTATTTATGGTTATATGTTTATTCTATTATGTTCTTACATAAATTCGGATCAGTGGTTTCAGAGTGGTCTGCTTTTCCTTGATCCTTATTTGCATGTCCCCAATGAGGTCGCGGTATAAGGAGTTAGAGCTCGATCTGGTGGAACCTTTACAAGATCAGCCTCGCAAACCTCGATGGACGTCCATCGGGGACAAAAAAAAAGATGAGGGAGTAGGAGATCCTATCAAAATATTGCTCAAGGAGGCCCTAGAAAAAAAAAGGAACACGATGATGGATTACTTTGCCCAGATCCTTCAACGGCTGCCCATCGGCGGCGCATCTGCATCCAGCAGCCACTTTAGAGGTGCAGCTCCCTTTAAGGTACAAGTATATTTTGACATTCCCATATTTGAGGGTCAAATAGATGCAGATGCCATAGATAGATGGTTGAATCTATTAGAAGGGTATTTCTTAGTTCATGACTTTTCCGACCAGGAGAAGATTATTTTTGCACTCCTCAAAGCTACCCCCCATTTGAAGGACTGGTAGGAAACTTACTGTGAAAAAAAGGATGAGACAGACCCCTCTTTGCTCTCGGTTGTACCCACTTGAAATTATTTCCAAGACGCCATCGAGGAACAAGACTATCCTGTGGGGAGCTATGAGGACAAGTACATACAATGGACCACATTGCGACAACAAAGGGATCAAAATGTGCGTGAGCTGACGAATGTGTTCCATACACTGCGCACAAAGTTGGGTATCAAACATTCAGAGAAACATTTGGTGCTAAAGTATTGCAGTTGTCTGCACAGATACATTCAGGAGGAAATGGAGTTCCTCGACATCTCCTCACTTGGTACGACATACCGGTATGCTGCCAAGATTGAGGAGAAATTCAAATAGAAGAATCAAGACTTTGGATCTACGAATCAAAAGCAAGGGAACGGTGCTCCCAAACCACAGTACAAAGGACAGAGCCAAGGCATGGAAGCTCAAAAAAACCTTTCAAAGCCACAAGTAAAGAACAACACCGCAAAGCCAAATAATGACATGGGAAAGTGGTGTGAGTTCCATAAGAGCTCCACTCAGAACACAAGTGAGTGTCGGGCCACGAAGTCACTGGTGGCTGAGATGAGGGATTTTGAGTCAGATGCATGCTCTGACTATAAATCAAAGCCTGACAAGGGGAATGACAAAGGGAAACATATTATTGTTTCAGAGCCCAATGCCACTATTTCCACTACGAAGATCCAGAAGGAGGAACCAAAAGATCCAGAGGAGGAGGAATGTCTCTTCCACTCCTAGATGTGGGTAAAGGGCTCCCCAGTATAGTTCATTATCGACAATGGGAGCCAAAATAACCTCATTTTAGCAAACACCATGAAGCGGTTAGGCTTGCCGACCAAAAGTCACCCACATCCATACACCATCGATTGGTTTCACCAAGGATGAGATCTTCACGTCAGCCAGTAGTGCTGCCTTCCCTATAGCATCAAGCCCTTCACGAATGAGGTATTATGTGAAATTTCTCCTATTGATGTTTCAGATGTATTATCAGGACAACCATACTTGTGGAAGCGCCATGCTGTGTATGAGTCTCGGCCTCGTGTTGTTATTGTTACTTTTGGAAATAAGTTGTACAAGATACCAGAGGTGCCACCTCCTGCCGATATATCCTTGGTTAGTGAAAAACAATGTAGTAAGCTCATTTCCCAAACCAGGAAATTCATTTTCCTGATAATCTGCCCCAAGGGAAAGAAGAAGACTATGGCTACAACCTCCATACAAGGCTCCTCTGCACAACAACAACAAATGGACAAGGTTGTGGAGGAGTACGGGGACATCTTCACCTCACCCACAGGGGTTCCTCTGCACTATTAGGTCAAGAAACCGATTGATATGACCCTAGGTGTGCCGCTACCCAATGGACTGATCTATCGGTGCTCTATTTTGGAGAACGATGAAATCAAGAGGCAGATTCAAGAGCTGCTATAGAAAGGTCAAATCCGACCAAGTTCATCGCCCTGTGGGAGCCCAATCGTGTTGGTATAGAAGAAGAATGGGACGTGGAGACTCTGTATTGACTATCGGGAACTAAACAAGATCACTGTCTAGAATAGGTACCCAATCCCATAGATTGATGACCTTCTGGACCAACTCAAAGGGGCGAAATAATTGAGCAAGATTGACTTGAAGTCTGGGTATCACCAGGTACCAATCGAACCTTATGATGTGTGGAAGACTACCTTCAAATCCAAGGAAGGCCTTTTCAAATGGTTTTTCATGCCTTTCGAGTTGACGAATGCTCCCGCAACCTTCATGAGGTTGATGGATAACATCTTGTGGCCATTCACCAACTCATTTGTAGTGGTGTACTTGGATGAAATTTCGATATTCAGTCAGACTTGGAAAGAGCACCTCCACCACATCCAACAAGTCCTCCGAACACTGCGGCAACACAAGTTGTGTGCCAATTTGGAGAAGTGCACTTTTGTGATGACCCAGGTTCAATATCTGGCATACATTATTGATGAAAGGGGGGTGCATGTGGATCCAACCAAGATCAAATTCATTCAGGATTGGCCAACCCCAACCACTATAACAGAGCTTCGCAAGTTTCTGGGTCTTGCTAATTTATACCGTAGGTTTGTGTTAGGATTCTCTCATATCACTTGGCCCTTCTGTCAAGTCAACAAGGGAGGAGCGAGAGAAAAATTATTTTTGTTGGAATCTCAAAAAAAGGTGTTCACAGAATTGAAAAATATCCTGTGTTCTGCCCCATTGCTCACATTATCGAACTTGCAACAACCGTTTGAGATTGAGATAGATGCCTCTGACTATGCTATTGGGGAAGTTCTTACTCAACAGGGACATCTAGTGGCATATCATAATCAGACATTGTCTGACACAGTTCCCACTTATGACAAATAAATGTATTCCATTGTGAAGGCTTGTCAACAATGGAAGCATTACATTTTGGGGAAGGAAACAATTATCCACATAGACCACCAGCCCCTGCAGTTCATATAGACACAAGGGAAGTTGCAGAATGATTGCCATCAGAAGTGGTCCACATATCTGCAATAGTTTCATTTGAACATCAAGTACAAGAAGGTAGCACCAATAATGTTGTAGACTGCCTCAACCGACCACCGATTGTGGCATTCACCACCATTCTCAACTCTTGTGGGCATGAGACTTCTACATGGCCGATTCTCTACGAGAGCAACCCAGAATTTGGTCACACATACAAGGCACTCTTGGGCGGTATGCAAGTTCCAAATTTTCATCTCCAATATGCACTTTTATGTCACCTGGGACACCTTTGTTTTCCTTCAAGCGAGTGTGCCAAGATGATATGGGAAGCACAATATAGTCGAGTCACTGGGAATTTTGGGGTCGAGAAAATAGTAGCAGTACTGCAAAAGTATTTCTACTGGCCAAACCTTCGAAGGATGTCAGGAAGTACATCAAATCCTAAACTGCTTGTGCCATTTCCAAACCGACCATTAAGAGGAAAGGCATATATACTCTGCTACCTAACCCTAGTCGACCTTGGGAATCTATCTCCATGGATTACATATTAGACCTGCCTTCTACTAAGCATGGAAATGACTGTGTTTTTGTGGTCGTTGACATATTCTCAAAGATGGCCATTATGGTGGCCTGCAAGAAGAATATCACAACAGAAGCCACTGCTAAACTCCTCTTTGAATGAGTGTGGGTGCACTTTGGGATCCCACAGCCTATCATATCAAATCAGAATAGTAAGTTCCTCAGCACATTTTGGTCCAGCATATGGTCAATGCTGGACACGAAGCTCACCAAGTCCACAGATTTCCATCCCCAAACAGATGGCCAGACATAGGTCGTCAACAGAACGATTGTACACATTCTGTGCATGTACAATTCAAAGCATCCACGCACATGGGACGAGAGCCTCCCCTAGGTACAACATAGTTATAACTGAGCTCTCCATAGCTCAACTGGCCACAACACCTTTCAGGTGGGCTTGGTATTCGAGCCACTATGTCCCATTGACATATCCATGCCATTTGCAGCTACTTAGGCCGATTCAGCTCATGTCTAGTCTGAATTTGACAAAGAAAATAGCTTCGTCGAGTGCATTCATCACATCTGCCAATAGGTTCATGACATATTGGAAAGATCCAATGCTAAGTACAAGCAACGCCATGATCAACATCAAGTGCCACACAACTTCTAGGTGGGCGAAAAAGTGTGGCTACATTTGTAGAAGGAGCGCCTCACTAGACCCCACCGCAAGCTTTTCCCACTCCGATACGGGCCATACACCATCACAAAGGCTGTAGGGAACAATTCCTTCGAGCTCGGTATTCCACCATTCCTTGGTCTGCACCCAGTATTCAATGTGAACCACCTTCGTCCCTACTTCCCACCTCTACTGGACACCTCTGACATTGCAGAACAACTCACACCAATAGAGTTAAACCCAGACTACATGGAACAGGCCACCATAGATTGTATCATGGGCATGCAAATAAATAACACTCGCTAACAGAATATCTAACTCTATTGGGTTGTCAAAGCTGTCCAACTCTTGCACCAAGGAAAGTGGTTCACCAGGGACCAAGTTTAGCAGAAGTTTCCTCATCTCATGGAGGAACTTAACACAATGGGAACCATTGCTTCCTAAGGGGTGAAGAATGATCCAGGTGGATATTGGTGGTCACCCACCTATTCCACTTGGGGCCCCAACATTATCTCTTTTAGTTTTTCATTTTCGACACAGCTTACTAGTTTTAGCAGTTTTTCGGGTCCTGAACTTCCAGAGCCATTTTGAGGCCCTAAACGACGTTTTTTGGGAAACCTGGGAGTGACGTGATACATTGATTGATGTTTCTCACTAAAATTTTTTATTCCTTGAATATATATTTCTAACGAGGTATGGTTCGCATCAAACGGAGGTCATATGCAAAAGTTACATCCTCGAGAAGTTGAAACACCAATTTACCCAAACAGGGCCCATAGTTTTGGTGCTTCATCTTCTAGGATTAGGGTTTTGGATGTTTATGGTTTTCCATTGTTTCTAAATAATAAATAGGCCCTCGAGCCTCATTGTAATTCAGTTCAGAGGCTTGTAGCCTCCACATCTCTTCTCAGAGATAGCTACCAGCGCCCTAGCTAGTTTATTTTCATTCTGTCTATAAGAAAATCTCAGTTCTTTGATATTAATGAAATGAAGTGTTATTTCCACTACATATTTGTATTGATGGTATATGTTTATTCTATTGCATTCCTGCATAAATCTAGATCAACTAATAATATGAATTTAAAATATTGTTTTCAGCCAAGTTGAGATGAATCCCAGGCAAGCCAGGGTTATGGCTTTCTTGAACGAATATCACTTTAACGTCAATAATATAAAATGAAAATAAAATAAAGTGGTTGGTGCACTAATCCAAATATTAAAGTGGATTTATGAGTTAACAATAGTTGGTGCTGAAATAAATTTTACAAAACAAATTGAAGAAATAGATTTAGAAGATAAAATTTAAAATCAAGTATCAAAAAATGTTGAAAAACAAATATGATCATAAAAATAGAAAAAATATGAAATTAATTAAAATGGTTTTCTAACATTTAGAAACATAATGTATTTTCCTAAGATGGTCGGGCTTAAAAAGCTAATACTAGATAATCGCCATAAAAAATCCTTATGAGGTCACCTTGGTTATCAGAAAACCATCTTAACACTTAAAAAATAATTCTCTCATCCCTATATAAAAAACGAAATAACAACATATCAAGTAAAAAACCATAATGTCAAAAAGTATAAGTATAAAATTAACATCCCACACTATTGTTGAATTGTCTGCCCATACTATAATGGAAGTGGGAGGTAATTTGTTATGAAACCAACTCCAAAAATAGAAGAAAAGAGAGATCAAAGTCATAGAAATCAGCCACTTCAAGGGCGAAACCTCCTTTACATTACATAAATGAACAATTCTTGGATGATTCAAATGAAATGCCATCCTTTATTTATATATGAGTCCATGGGGTCACAATATAATCCTAGCTGGCCTAACAATAATAATGTAAGGTCAAAATTACAATAACAATAACAATAATGGGATTTTATGGGGCACAATAATAACAATATGGGGAATATATGGGTACAACAATAATAATAAGGGGGGTACACTAACAACAATAAGGGACTACACTAGTAATATAGGGACCTAACATGCCCCTCTCCTTGAAAAAAGTTTTTTCCTCAATGCTTGAGTAGCTCTGGATGCTTCTGTATAAAATTCTCATGCTCCAATGCAGAATCTTTAGTGGGTAAGTTCTTCCACTTGATGAGATATTCTGAAATTAATCGATTTAGTGGCTTCCTAGTTCTTGTTTCTATGACTGCTTCACAATCCAATATGATTTTTCCTTCCTCATCAAGTTCTGGCAATATTGTTTGAACTATAATTTTTTCATCTATAATGTTCTTTAAGAAAAAAACATGGAAAACTTGGTGCACTCAAGAAGAAGCAGGAAGCTCCAATTTGTATGACATGATACCAATGTGTTACAACAACTTGTAAGGAACATAGTAATTTAGAAATTATTTATTATCCTTCTTATCTTGCTTAAGGGACATTTGTTTGTATGGTTGTAGCCGTAAAAATACCCAGTCTCCTACATAAAAAAATTTCTCGCTACGATGTTGATATTCCTGTTGTTTCATTCGATTTTGTAACAATGTTAGGTTATCCTTTAAGCGTTGGAGAACTTGTTTTTGATGATCGATTTTGTCTTCCACTGCTTGAACCTTAGAAATTTCTCTTAAAGATGATGTGATGGAGGGTGGATGATATTGATAAAATGCCATAAATGGGGTCATTTTTTTTGTAGTATGGAAGGGAGTATTATACCTCCATTCAACTAGAGGTAACCACTTCCCCCATTGTGTTTGTTTATCAGATACAAAACAACGAATATATCCTTCCGAAAATTTATTCAATATCTTAGTTTTCCCATCATATTGAGGATGATAAGAAGAGATATGGGCTAGTTGAGTACCCAAACAAGAAAATAATTTCGTCAAAAAATTTCGAGTGAAAATGGGATCAGTGTCACTTACAATAATGTTTGGGTTTCCATGTAGCTTTTGAATTTTTTCCATAAATGTAGTAGCAATTGTACTTGCTTTAAATGGATGAGATAATTGACAAAAGTGTGCATACTTAGTAATTCTATCAACTACCACCATGATGACACTCTTTCCTTCATACTTAGGTAATCTTGTGATAAAATGCATTGAAACCTCCTCTCAACTTTGACTTGGAATGGGTAAAAGTTGTAGAAGACCTAGGGTATTAATTGTCTCAACTTTATTTTGTAGGCAAACCAAAAATTCTGCCACAAAATTTTGAATATCATATTTAAGGCCATCCCAAAAAAATATTTCTTCACCATATGGTAAGTTTTTAAAAATCCCGGGAGTCCTCCTATGGGAGAGGTGTGCAATTCCAAAAGAATATTTTGTTTTAGTTGGGAATTATTACAAATATATAAGTGATCTTTGTATCATAAGGGATCATTTTTCCAACTAAATGTACCAGATGTAGTGGGATCTTGTTGCAAATTTTGAACGAGTGTCCACACTTCTTCATCATTCTTGCATTCCTCCCTTACTTCGGTTATCCAATCTGATTAGATAATAGAAATGGCACAAAGAAATGCTTCCACCTCCTCATCCTTTATTGAGAGTGCATCTACAACAACATTTATCCTCCCGTTTTTGTATATGATTTCAAAGTCATACCCTAACATCTTTGTGACCCATTTTTGTTTCTCTTCTAAAAATTGTCTTTGTTCCAAAAATTATTTAAGACTATCATGATAAGTTTTTACCTTGAAGTGTCTTCCCATTAGGTAAGGTAGACATTTCTTTAGTGCATGTAGTATTGCCAAAAATTCCTTCTCATAAATATCTTTCTGCAAATACTTTCCTTTGATCGGATGACTTTCAAAAGCAATGGGTCTTCCTTCTTGCATTAAAACAACACCAATTCCATTTCCTGAGGCATCACATTCCACAATAAAAAATTTTGTGAAGTCTGACGTAGCTAAGACTGGTGTTAGGCAAATTTCCTCTTTAATATGTTAAAAGGCCTTAGTTGCTTCAAAATTTCATGAAATGAATCTTTCTTCAATAATGTTGTTAGAGGTGCTGCTATTCTCCCATAATTCTTAACAAACTTGCGATAATACCTTGTTAACCCGAGAAATGCTCGCAACTACTTTATGGTTGTGGAGACTTTCCATTCCTTAATGGCTTTGATTTTGTTAGGGTCTACCTTAACACCCTTGTGACATATGATATGACCCAAATATTCCACCTCTTGTACTCCAAAGAAACATTTGGAGTTTTTTGCATAAAATCGTTTCTCCTACAATAGTTTGAGCACACTCTCAACATGTTTAACATGATCCTTCCAAGACCTATTGTAGATTAGTATATCATCAAAAATTACTAACACAAATTTTCTAAGGAAGGGTTTAAAAATGGAATTCATCAACCCTTGAAATGTAGGAGGTGCATTGGTAAGGCCAAAAGGCATGACCAAAAATTCATAATTACCCTCATGAGTTTGAAATGATGTTTTTGGAATATCTTCAGTCTTCATTCTAATTTGATGATATCATGAACGAAGATCCAATTTGGTAAATTAAACTGGTCCATGTAATTCATCAAATAATTCATCAATCACATGAATGGGAAATTTATCTTTAACAGTGAGATTATTCAGCTCCCTATAATACAGACACTTGTGCTATGATCCATCCTTCTTGTGCGCCAATACTACTGGAACAGAGAAATAACTTTAACTAGGTTGAATTATACCAACCTCTAACATTTCTACAATCATATGTTCAATTTCGCTCTCTTGGACATAAGGATATCTGTCAGGCCTGATGTTTAGAGGAACACCACCTAGAATCAAATGAATAGCATTATCATGATCAAGAACAAGTGGGAGTCCTATGGGAGTTTCAAACACCTTGGAATGATTGTCGAAGACTTTTTAGAGATATTGATAAATCAATAATTTTGATGTTGGAACTTCTTGTGAGCATAATTATGCAATTACGCCTCATTGTTCTTTCTTCATAATATTTGTCATGAGATTAGAGCCTATTATATTTCTTGACTTCCCTCTGATACCCCTTAATTCAAATTCCTTTCCTTCCGAAAAAAATTTCAAGAAACGTTATTGAAAATTAAAAGCTATTGTCCCTAAAGATTCTAACCATTGTACTCCTAGTACAACATCGACACCTCCCATTGGAATGGAAATAATTGGACTATTCAATACATATTTCCCAATTGTTAGCTTGATATTATGAAATTTTCAAGAGAAATTTATACTCCCTCCATTTTCAACCATCACTTGACACTTTGGTGCTGTGTATAGGAAGCAATTCAATTCCTTGGCTACCTTACAATGAATAATATTATGGGTACTACCTGAATCAATCAACTCTATTTCATTTTTCTTTTTGATATGGCCTTTTTTATTGAGAGTTTCAAGAGTGGTAATTCATACTGCTGATCATATGGTTAACATTCACTGTTGTTCCCAGTTTCGAAGCCTCTCTGTCTGCGAAGAAGAATGCCCAAAAGGCCTCCTTTTCCCTCTTATTTCATTCCCACTTAACCTTTGTTTCTTCACCTTTTTCCACCCCTCTTATTTCCTCATTAACCCCTTAAAATCACCCAAATCCCATTTTAAACCTTTCAAATACCTTTGGTTGGCTTAAAATCCCTTCATTCCCCTTACCATTACCCCTTTTTGGCCTTAAAATGCATTTAAAATAGGCCAGAAAATCATATTTTGCATATGAGGCTTTAGCCCCTTTCGGCCAGCCCCTTAACCACTTCCCCTTCATGCGACCGGGTGCCGAGACCAGGCACTGAGCCCGCAGGTGCTTATCGCAATCAAAGGTCTCACAGCGAGTGCATTTATTTGTTAAAATTAAAATCCCCAATGCGATTAGGCTTCGTTCTATGAAATCCCACGGAGATCTCAAACGTAGATTTACAAAGATAAAATGGTCCAGTGCGAATCAAATCATGCCCATCATACCACCACTCCAATCACAATCGTAAGTTCTACAATGTGTCACCCCGCTGCCTCCCATGATTGCGATCTACCGATCCAATCATAGCCGATCATTCAACCCAAATCCTACGGCTCTCAGTTAATCGCCCTCCCCCCACGCCGGGTCCCACCATCCAAAGGCCCTTCTTTCGTTCATTTTTCATCATTTCCCTTTGTAAATCCCTCGAGCATTAAACATTGGGTTTTGCACTAAATGTTATTTCTTTCGCCCAGCTTACTATTGACACCTCCGTCATTAATCTTGGTTGTTGATTCACCATCTCCATATCTGATCGGACATCTCATGACTCATATTTACACCAAGACTTCATCAGCTCCATTTTTTGCCATTCTTTCACAGTTTTTCTGTTGTGCCACCATTTCTCCAAGCCTCCATAGCATTCCTTCGGCCACTCCCCGGATTTTATAATGAGTTTATTGCATTGTGTAGGGTTGTTACACAGTGGTTAATTCACTATGTCTCAGCAATCACAGTCACTATGATTCAGAATGCAGAGAGGCATTCCACGTCCGAGGTAATGGATCATGAACATTGGCCATCCTATGGGACCCTCCATCATAGAAGGCCATTTTTTCCCACTACTGGCAGTACGACATGCTCCAACACGGAAGGCCGACTCTTCCCATAACTAATGGTATCCCTTTCGCCAACAGTAGTAGTGGTTCCACTTCATCAAACAACAATAATAAGTCATGATAGGGCCTGTGTGGTATTTTTACCATATATTCCCTCCACTTTTTCATTTCGAGTGAAATCTTCAGATTTAGTCCCACAGATTTACTGTCAGTTCAGTCAATTATTACATTTCAGTTAGAAACGGCTTTAGGCCTACATTGTAAGATGATGAGAGGAATTTTTTTCTCATCATCAATTATGTTTTGATTTAGACCTGCAACAGCATACCAGCATGTGGAGAAGATATTTTCCCAAAATATCTTCTCATGCATAGGAATCAGTGATTATAAAAGCAGAAAGCAAACACTAAGAAAAAGTTCTAGATTTTCAAAAGAAATTGCTGTGAAAGAGTTTTTCTATGCATTTTGTTGAAGCTTTAATACAAATGTGAAGAGCCCGTTGGGTCTCAATGAGAAGGAGTTTTATCTTTAATGAGGATTTTGGTCTTGGTGCGTTACAGTGTGTAATTCTCTCCTATGTGTTATAGCTTAGTTGCTCATTTCATTTACATCCATTTATCTTGTATCATGTTCTGGAATGCGAGTAGCCCACTGGTTTTGGTATGAATTTATCTTAGTTGATACTTGTGCCAGAACCTATCTAGCACTTTAAATATGGCTCAGGCATATGTTGTTCCATTTTCACTTCACCCGTACTTCTGCTATATTAGCTGCTATGAGATGTTATTTTCAAATAAGCCCATCGCATGCTGATATATGTTTCTAGATATTGTCTGAATAACAGCTAGTATTCTCTTTATTCTACATACGCAAGAAATACTTTCTGATTATTCATCTCTGTGAAGTAGTTAGAATCCAACCCTTTTTGCAGTAAGATTCCTTTGAATTGTCTGATACATTGGTGTTAGAGTTTCATGATTTTCCCCTGCAGTGTTGCTTTCATGTGCCAAAGTCTTGAAAATCTCGGTCCCATTCAAATTAAATCCTCCTATTACTAAAGATAGCATGAGAGCCCTTTCAGATAACTTCCCATGTTATACCATATGCTCCTTACTATATAAGATGTCCTAGGCACTATTATTTCACAACTCAAGGTTATCTCTAGGGTTGAAAACATATTTTTGGCGTCATTGCTGGGGAACAAAATTAAGAAAATTTGAATCCCTCAGCCTCGACAAAATCTTTATTCACTCTTCAAAAAGGTGAGCATGAAGAGTTGAGAGTTGTAGATCCCTCACCTTGGCGAATCCATAGTCATTTATCAGATAAAATTACTTGCAGTCCTGGCTCCTCGGAAGCCACACCTGAGGTTAGATACATCTCAGCCAAAGACACCCTCTGTGTCTGACCCAAAGAAGATCCTACATAGGAGAAGTTGGAGGGAAAGACAATTCATCCACACTGAGATCCCTGAATTTTCTTTATAAGACTTTCCATCCTCTTCTTCTCAAGTGGCCCAAGTGCAAGGTTCTGACTCCACTGTGGGAGAAACCGGTTATTACTCAGACAGTCTACCTCTAGGAAACATCCAAATAAAAGATGAGGCTGAATCAATAGATACTACTCGTTACATATTACATCCCACTCCAGAGGCCAAAGAGGTCAAATAAGTCATTGAAGTATCGGCTGTTAATATTCCGTCTTCCCCATCATCATCTCAAGCAGTTGTTCAATACATTCCTATTGTCATCCAAACCTCACTTCTACCTCCTCCTCCTCCTCTTACACATCAAAATCTTCTACTACCTCCACCTCCCCCAATGGCCAACATTCCTGGTTTCCTGTTGAATAAGTATGCCCCCCTGGCATTACCTCAAGTATTGAATGATATGCCATAGGACTATTTGAATATCTTACCCCGTTTCAATGGGGAAAATGAGATTGAAGCTCAAAAGTATCTTCAGGTTTTCTGCTCTTTTGCAAAAAATTTAATGTGGAACATCTAGACGTAGTATTAAGACTGTTTGTTCAATCTCTTGATGGTGAAGCCCAAAAATGGTTTAAGACATTGGGAGACCGTTCTATCACCACTTGGGAAGGAATGGGGGATACTTTTCTTTGAAAATGGGTGGAGAAGAAAGATCATGGACATTGTCTTACTGAGTTTAACACACTCAAGAAAAGACATAACGAAGGAGTTTCAGAGTTCATCAAGAGGTTTAATAAATTGTATTTGAGCCTTCCTGCTGATATGAAACCTCATCAAACTGCTGCTAAAGCTGTTTTCATGGTAGATTTTAACTCAGATTTCAGTTTCTCTCTGAGAGAAAGAAATCCTGCCACCTTGGATGATGCTCAAATAGATGTACTAGAGTTGGAGGCAAATTTCACCTCCACTGGTAAATCAAAGGGAAAAATAGACCAAGATGCTAGAAGGAAAGGCAAAGAGGAGGTGTCTAATTCTAGCCAAGACAGAGACTCAGCTGATAACAAAATTAAAGAAATGAACAAAATGATTAAGAACCTTTCAAGTAAGCTGGTAAAACTTGAATTGGAGGCCAAGAATTCATCCTCCAAGAATTTCTAGAATGCTCCAAACAGGGGTTACAATCCTAAGTATAGGAAACCACCTCTGCAAATACTGCAAAGGGAATGGAAAGAGAAAGAATATTAGGTACCAAACCCACTGTATTTGGAAGGCCAGGTAGATGGTCCTACTGAAGACACTGCCTATGAACAAGAAGATGCATATCTTGCTTTTTCGAATAGTGATGAGGTAGAATGTCCCTTTCTAGGAAGTAATGAAATGGAGATTCCATTATAAGAAGAAGAGAAGGCTAAAGGCGAAGAAGACCCAGAGATTGATGACTATTGTAAGCAGTTTGTTGATTTCATGAAAGCACAGTTCAATAGAAGATATGACCTCAGATATTCTAGGAAAAGGGCTCGTACTCAAGATCAGGAAGAAGAGCCACCCAAGAAGGAAGCACCCACTCAGAAGGAGACAACAGTGCAAAAGGTCACAGAAAAAGGTAAGAGGCCTCTAAACGAATATTTGCAGTCTAATGATCAAATTCCTTCCTCTTCAAAAGTAGTCATTCCCCCTAATACCAAGTCTGTGTCAAAAGAAGTCAAACCCTTGGCCGAAAATAAAGAGTTTAAGGAGGTCATAACAGAAAATCCCTCTCCTTCCTTTAGTCTATAGAAGGAGCTTTAGAAGGTCAAAATCCCAGTCCCCTTAACTAAATTGTTGAAGCAGCCTACATATCAGTCTCAGGTCACCTCCTTCATGCTCCCTCCAGAGGCAGCACATATCCCAGATAGTCTCAACCTTCAAGAAGAAAGACCCATGGTTGTGTTTGGCCCCCACGTTGAGGAATTAGATGCTTCTACTCCTCCTTTTTATGTGTCTCTAGTGATTCATGACCTGCTATTACATAATTGTATGTTAGATTCGGGAGCTTCCCATAATCTATTGCCTCTGTCAGTCATGGAACAACTAGGACTACAAATCACCTATCCATACAAGGATCTCTATTCGTTCGATTCCAAAAGAGTTAAATGCCTAGGTATGATCAAGGATCTGGTGGTCAATCTGGCCCAGATCCCAGCCAAAAGTGTGGTGATGGACATTGTGGTGGCTGACATCCCAGCTCGCTTCGGCATGTTGCTGTCAAGGTCTTGGGGGACAAAAATAGATGGGTCAATCAAGTTGGACTTGACATATGCTACTATCCCAGTTTTCGGTGGCCAGGAGAGGAGGTTGTACAGGGAAACTAGATTTGTCAAGACAGTTACCAAAGATGAAAACTTAGTCAATTCTCCAGTCTATAGTAAAGAGGGATATTTCTCATGCTTGATGCTGGAAGAATATCAATATTATGCTCATGAACCATAATTCTTCCAGATCAAGACCGTGCAGTCCTCAGAAATCCATGAAGCAAGAATCTGGACACTTAATTTTGACAGAGTGAATTCTAGAGAAGGGAATGGGGATGGAGTATTATTGATTTCTCCTACAGGCCAATAGGTCCCATTATCTTTCAAGCTAGAATATGAAGCCACTAATAATGTGGCCGAATATGAAGCACTTTTGTTAGGGTTAAAGACAACCAGAAGTATGACTATACAGAGTTTAAAGGTTCTGGGAGATTCGAAACTGGTAGTTAGACAAGTGAAGAATTAGTGTCAAACCAAACATCCTAGGCTAAGGGCTTATAGGAACAAAGTCTGGGACCTGGTGGAAAATTTTTTCTTGGGATTTAAAATTCAATTTATGCCTAGAGAGTAGAACAGGATGGTTGATTCCCTTGCAGTAGCTTCTAGTACATTATGTCTGCCTCAGAACCCTCTCTTAAGATATGAAATTGAGGTGCATTATCGGCCATCAATCCCAGACAACATCAAGCACTGGAAAGTGTTTGAGGATGAAGAGCAAGTAAAAATATTTATGGAAACAATCGGAGAATTCTCAAACATGGAGATAGATGTTTGTGAAGAAGAAGAAGCTGAAGACCTTTCAGAAAACAAGTGGGAGGAAAAGGTGGCAGGTCATAAAGTGTTGCAATTAAAGGGAAACGTTATACCTAGAGGGATGGTGCCTCTAGAAATATTTTTTGACAAGAAATATGTCCCACTGTATCCAAACAAAGTGGTAGAAGAAAATCAGGTAGAAGACCTAAATATTGGTACTGATGCTGACCCCAAAATTGTGAAGCTGTCCAAGAAAGTCCGAGGAGAATATAAAGAGCTCTACCAGAAATTATTTCAGTCTGACAAAGATGTGTTTGCATGGTCTTATTAGGACCTGAAAACTTTTGATATCAACATCATGCAGCACAAAATTCCTCGGAAAGGAGATGCGAAGCCGCACAAGCAGAAGCTTAAACAGATTAACCCCCTGCTGCTCCCCTCCATAGAGAAAGAGATTAAGAAGTTATTGAAGGCCAAAATAATTGTGCCATTGAGGTACTCTGAGTGGGTGGAAAACTTAGTCCCTGTCCAGAAAAAGAATGGATAAATAAGGTTGTGTGTTGACTTCCAGAATCTGAATCGAGCATCCTTAAAGGATAATTACCCACTGCCCAAGATGGATCATATTCTGCAGAAAGTGGTGGGAGCTTCTCGGATGTCAATGATGGATGGATTATCTGGTTACAATCAGGTGGCTGTACTTCAAGAATATCATAAGAAGACTACTTTCACCACACCATGGGGTACATTTATGTATGCCAGGATGCCTTTCAGGTTGATTAATGCAGGGGCCACTTTTCAAAGGGCCATGGACATTACTTTCTTTGGGGAGCAAGATAAGCTTTTGGTAGTCTATCTGGATGATATCACTGTGTTTTCAAAGGATGATGTTGAGCACATTGAACATTTATGTAGGAATTTTGAGAAATGCAGAAGGTATGGTCTCTCTCTCAATCCACAAAAGTTATTATTTGCATTAGAAGAGGGCAAGATTTTGGGACATATTGTAACCAAAGATAGGGTAAAAATTGATCCTAAGAGAGTTGAAGTAATTAATGGTATCTCTCTCCCCAAAAATAAAAGGGAGTTGCAGGTGTTCCTTGGGCGTATTAATTTTCTAAGGAGGTTTATCCCTAACTATGCAAAGATTGTTAGACATATAACAGACATGATTAGGAAGAATAATGAGGTGAAATGGTCCTAGGAATCATGAGGGGCCTTTTCCAGAATAAAAAATGCCTTTGCTGAAGCCCCGGTGTTGGTTGGGCCACACTATACCAAACCCTTTATGATATTTTCATTTGCATCACTTCATACAATGGCAGGAGTCTTATTACAGAAAAATGAAGAGGGGTATGAGCAGCCCATTTCTTTCTTCAGCTAGGTGCTCCGTGATGCAAAATTGAAATATAACATATTAGAAAAGTAGGCTTATGCTCTGGTGAAGTCTCTCAAGGCATTTCGTATGTATGTCCTACAGTCACATGTCACAGCATTTGTACCCATAGCTACAGTAAAAGACATCCTTATCCAAGGGGATAGTGAAGGAAAAAGGGGGAAGTGGATTGCCAAAATACAAGAATATGAGCTGGATATCCGCCCTACCAAACTGATTAAGGGACAAGGGTTAGCCAACATCCTATCTGAATCAAACTGTTAGGCCCTGGGTATAAATCTATCCATGATAGCTAATGAGGAGCCTGAGAAGAAGGAAGAACAGTAGGGAGTAGAGATAGCCGCTCTAAAACACACATGAAGTATCTCATCAATCCACGGTATAAGGAGATCGTGGAGTATCTTCTGACCCTCAGTTGTCCTCCCAGCTGTGACAAAGATAAATACAGAACATTAAGTTTGAGATCACAGAAATTCGTTGTTGCCAATGATCAGCTGTACTGGCGAGATCCTTTAGGTATTCTGCTCCTATGTCTCACAGAGGATGAGGTAGAGAATATAATGGATGAATTTCATGAAGGAATCTGTGGGGGTCATTACAGCTGGAGGGCCACTGCTCACAAAATCTTGAAGGCTAGTTTCTTCTTGCCCAAACTCTTTGAATATGTGTTTTCTCGGGTCAGAACTTGTGAGAAATGCCAAAGGTTTGCTGAAAGACATAATTTAGCACCTCTACCCATGATCCCTGTACACATGGATGAACCATTCCAGCAATGGAAAATTGACTTTATCAGTGAAATACATCCTCCGTCAAGTGGTCAGCACAAGTGGATATTAACTGTTACCAATTCTTTCACAAAGTGGGTGGAAGCTATACCTACAAGGAATGCAACAGATGTTGTGGTAATGAAATTTATGGAAGAAAATATCATATCAAGATTTGGCTGCCCTACCAAGATAGTGACTGACAATGCACAGGCCTTTAAGTCTGCAAAGTTTGTCTGCTTTTGTCAGTAGTATAACATTGTGTTAGGTCACTCTACGGCCTATTACCCACAAGGAAATGGACTGGCAGAGTCATCAAATAAAACCCTGGTGAGGGCACTGAAGAAGGCTATCAACGAAAATCAGAAAAATTGGGATTCCTAGTTGAAATTTGCTCTATGGGCCAATAGGATTACTAGCAAGAGAGCAATTGGGAAGTCCCCGTATGAATTAGTATATGGGAGGGTAGAAGTATTCCATATACATTTAGCCTTACCAGTAGCCCGATTCATGCAAGAAATTCAAGAAGAACCCGATGATGTGACTAGGAGAATAAATCAGCTGGTGGAGTTAGAAGAAACACGAAACCAGGTAAGTCGGAGGCTAACTGAATATCGAGAGAAGATGAAGGACCTTTTTGATCAACATGCCAAGGAAAGGAAGTTGCAGGTTGGGGATTTAGTGCTTAGGTGGGATATTCGAAGAGCTGAAAAGGGGAAACATGGTAAATTTGACCCACTCTGGTTTGGCCCTTTTAAAATTGTGGAACAAGGGGGAAATAACACTTTTAGTTTGGAAAATTTATAGGGAGACTTGCTCGATGCCCCTATAAATAGTCAGTTCCTCAAACCTTACTTCCAATTCTGATTCACGCCGAGAGAGCCTAATGTATTATACTATACATTAGTTTCCTGTTTTCATCTTTGTTTGAATGATGTGTGTGTCGTGATGAATCATGAAGAGAAAAATAAAAAGTGTTGAAGAGTGGTGTCCACACAGAAGATTAATAGGTGGTCTACGAAGTTCTTGACACACCCAAGGATGAACGTGTCGTCCCCACGTGGAGCCAATGTTGATCATATGATTAACATTCACTGTTGTTCCCAATTTCGAAGCCTCTCTGTTTGCGAAGAAGAATGCCCAGAAGGCCTCCTTTTCCCTCTTATTTCATTCCCACTTAACCTCTATTTATTCACCTTCCCCCCCCTCTTATTTCCTCATTAACCCCTTAAAATCATCCAAATCCCATTTTAAACCTTTCAAATACCTTTGGTTGGCTTAAAATCCCTTCATTCCATTTACCATTAGCCCTTTTTGGCCTTAAAATGCATTTAAAATAGGCCAGAAAATCATATTTTTCATATGAGGCTTTAGCCTCTTTCGGCCAGCCCCTTAACCACTTCCCCTCCATGCAACTAGGTGCTGAGACTAGGCGCTAAGCCTGCAGGTGCTTATCACAATCAGAGGTCTCACGGCGAGCGTATTTCTTTGTTAAACTTAAAATCCCCGATGCGATTGGGCTTCGTTCTATGAACTCCCGTGGAGATCTCGACCGTAGATTTATAAATATCTAATGGTCCAGCACGAATTGCATTGTTCCCATCGCACCACCGCTCCAATCGCAATCAAAAGTTCTACAATGTGTCACCCCGCTGCCTTTCCCGATTGCGATCCACCAATCCAATCGTAGCCGTTCATTCAACCCAGATCCTATGGCTCTCAGTTAATCGCCCTCCGCCCACGCCAGGTCCCACCATCCAAAGGCCCCACTTTCGCTCATTTTTCATCATTTCCCTTTTTAAATCCCATGAGCGTTAAAATTTGGGTTTTGCACTAAATGTTATTTCTTTCGCCCAACTTACTATTAACACCTCCATCATTAATCTTGGCCATTGATTCACCATCTCCATATCTGATCGGACGGCTCATGACTCATCTTTACACCAAGACTTTATTAGCTCCATTTTCTGCCATTCTTTCGCAGTTTTTCTGTTGCGCCACCATTTCTCTAGGCCTCCAAAGCATTCCTTCGGCCACTCCCTAGATTTTATAATGAGTTTATTACATTGTGCAGGGTTGTTATAGATTGGTCAATTCACTCTGTCTCTGCAATCATAGTCACTGTGATTCAGAATGCAGAGAGGCATTTCACGTCCAAGACAATGGATCATGAACATTGGCCATCCTATGGGACCCTCCAGAACAGAAGGCCAGTTTTCCCACTACTGGCAATACTGCATGCTCCAACACGGAAGGCAAGCTCTTCCCATAACTAATGGTATCTCTATCGCCAGCAGCAGCAGTGGTTCCACTTCATTAAACAACATTAATAAGTCATGACAGGGCCTCTGTGGCCTTTTTACCATATATTCCCTCCACTTTGTCATTTTGAGTGAAATCTTCAGATTTACTCCCACAGATTTACTTTCAGTTAAGTCAATTGTTACATTTCAGTTAGAAACGGCTTTAGGCCTGCATTGTAAGATGATGAGAGGCAGTTTTTTCTCATCATCACTTCTATTTTGATTTAGACCTGCAATAGCATACCAGCATGTGGAGAAGATATTTTCCCAAAATATCTTCTCACGTATAGGAATCAGTTATTATAAAAGTAGGAAGCAAACGCTAAGAAAAGGTTCCATATTCTGAAAAGAAATTGCCGTGAAAGAGTTTTTGTATTAATTTTGTTGAATCTTTAATACAAATGTGAAGAGTCCATTGGGTCTCAAAGAGAAGGAGTTTTATCTTTATTGAGGATTCTGGTCTTGGTGTGTTACAGTGTGTAATTCTCTCCTATGTGTTATAGCTTAGTTGTTCATTTCATTTACATCCATTTATCTTGTATCATGTTCTGGAATGCGAGTAGCCCATTGGTTTTGGTATGAATTTATCCTAGTTGATACTTGTGCCATAACCTGTCTGGCACTTTAAATATGGCTCAGGCATGATATGCTGTTCCATTTTCACTTCACCCGTACTTCTTCTTTATTAGCTGTTATGAGATGTTATTTTCAAATGCTATTATCATCTGTGGATTCTTAATTTTGTAAGCCCATCGCATGTTGATATATGTTTCTAGATATTGTCTCAATAACAGCTAGTATTCTCTTTATTCTACATACACAAGAAATACTTTCTGATTATTCATCTCTGTGAAGTAGTTAGAATCCAGCCCTCTTTGCAGTAAGCTGCCTTTGAATTGTTTGATACATTCATGTTAGAGTTTCACGATTTGCCCCTGTAGTGTTGCTTTCATCTGCCAAAGTCTTGAAAATCTCGGTCCCATTCAAATTAAATCTTCATGTTACTAAAGATAGCATGAGAGCCCTTTCATATAACTTCCCATGTTATACCACATGCTCCTTGCTATATAAGATGTCCTAGGCACTGGACTTTCACAACTCAAGGCTGTCTCTAGGGTTAACAACACCTACCAAGACATTATAGGATATGGTGACACTCATTTCTTCTTTCTCTAGGGTTGGTTCCTGGTGTATATCTTCTTCTTTTTCCGTTTCTTGATCATTTTCTTCCTCCTCTTCACAATCTATCTGAAATAATTTCTTCTCAACACACTTATGACCTTTAGTGTATTTGCTATTGCAATTGTAGCAAATCATTTTTTCTATTTTTTCTTTCAATTTTTGTTGTGTCAAACTTGTAGGTTGTGGAAATCTAGGAGTAGCAACACTTCCCTCTTTCTAAATGTGATTGGTAGGCTTCATTGTCACCATAATTTTACTTTCTATTTTTCTTGCCAAACTGAATGCCTTCTCCAATGAATTAGATTCCAAAAGGTGAACCTCATGTTGGATGTTATCCATTAAAGTCCCTATGAATACATTAATCCTATGTTCCTCTGGAATATTAGTTACCCTTATATTCAATTTTTGGAAGTCCTTAATGTGCTCCACCATTGAACCCTTTTGTTTGAGATTTATCAATTAGATAAAGAAGGTATTTCTCTTTGTATCCTCATAATGTGCTATAATTTCCTTCATTAAAACTGACCAAGTGACAATTTTTTTATGAGATAAAATCCATCGATACCAAATTTATTTTTTTCTAAATGTAAAGCTGCAATGCTTCCCTTTTGTGTGTTTTTCACACTATGGAGATCAAAATACTCCTCCATCTGTAGTGTGCATGTTACAATATCCTTGCCATCAAACTTTCTCATACCTATATTTGGAATATGGTCGATCTTTAACCCAACATTAGAGTTTATGAAATCATGATTAAAATTTATTTTGTTGTCATCATGAGTTTCCTGTACTACCTTTTCGCCATTAGGAATCATTTCTTGTATGAAGTTTGTCAAACCTTCCTTCAAAACTTCCATGTCTCGTTTTAGATCATTCTTCATGTCCTCCATGTTGTCTTTCATTTTTTTATCTTCTTATCTCCCATGGCATCCATATTATCTTCCATGCCTTTCTTCAAAAATTCCATTTCATTTTTTTTTCTCTTTGCCAGAGAAAAATTTGGTGCACTTGTTCTTGTAATTTTGATATATCATGTTGCACTTCTTCCTCTTCATGAGTCATAGTAGAGCCTTCTTAGGGCTTAATGGGTGTTGAATTATTTTTAGGGGCCATTTTAGAACCTAATATTGATATTTTTCTTTAGTATTCCCTTGGAATCACTTCAAACTGATTTTTCAAAAAACACTTATGCAATTTGAAAAACAAATACACGTCTTTTTCTTTCTTTTGAGGAGCTTGATATTGAAACTGATGTATCTCTTGAATTTGAGATCCCCAATTTTTTATCTTTAGTCCTTAAATAGCCCTCTAAATCTTCCTTCCAATGCCAGAGGTCTGACCTGATTTGGATTATTGAAGTCAAATTTATTCCAAATCTCACGCAATGACCTAATTTTGGACTCGTTCAGTAGAGTGAACTTGTAAGACATGCCAAATTTCACTATTTCTTCCTTCTTCTATGGAATTGATACACAATAAACTAAATTCCATGTGATTCTGGCAACTTTTTATATAATTCCAATTCGATGCTCAAAGAGACAGTTATGGATTTTCCCAAGGTCACCTCTTTGAGATGAAATTTGGGAGCGTGAAAAATTCCTAACTTCCATAGATCATATCTCCAAAAATATTGCAAGCCAAGACCTAGAATTTTTACATGAAATTAAATAGGATTTGTTCGAAAATGGTTTTTTTTTATCTTCTGAACCTTCATAGAAAAAAAATTATAGTGAAAATTCCATAATGACCTATTTGAAGGAGCGAAACCCTAGAATCCAAAGCTCTCACATCAAGTGTTATGAAACTAGCTCCAAAAATAGAAGAAAAGAGAGATCACCACCTTATAAATTAGCCACTTCTAGGGGGAATCCTCCTTTAAATCACATAAAATGAAAAATTCTTGGATGATTCAAATGAAAAAACCTCATTTCTGTATATAGCAGTCCATGGGTCATAATATAATCCTAGCCAACCTAACAATATAATGTAAGGACACAACAATAAAAACAGTGTGGTTTTGTGTGGCACAATAATAACAATATGGGGACTACAGGGGTACAAAAATAGCAATAAGGGGGCTACACTAACAACAATAAGGGACTACACTAGTAATATAGGGACATAACATAATTTCATTATATTTTATTATTAGATTACATTGAACTAGAAGGCATCATGATCCAACTATGGCAATGGTAAATAAAATTTCAAAAGCCACAATTTTATACCTATTGAATATACTTATAAATCTATGCAGTGATGACACTTTCTTCATGAAGGAAATTTTTAGACTACATGGGATATAAAAAAGTGTTATATCTTATAGCGGTATGAAATTCACCTCCAAATTTTGGAATGCATTGTTAACAAGAATTGGCACACAACTAAACTCCAACACTATATATCAGCCACAAATAGATGGGAAAATTGAAAGGATCAATTATGTCCTTGAAATCATGCTACTCATGTACGTAATGAATCATCCCACTAAATTGGAGGATTGACTGTATTTTGTTCAGTTTTCCTATAAAGACAGTTATTATTAATCACTCAAGATGAGTCCTTTCAAATTTATGTATGGGAGAAAGTTCCATACTCCCTTGAGTTGGAGTCAGCCTAAGGATACACTTATCTTAGGACTAGATCTTTTATAAGAAATGGAAAAAATTATGAAAAAACTAAAGTAGAACCTAAAAGCAACACGTGATAGATAAAAGGGTTATGTAGATTCTAAGAGGGCATGCAATGAATCCTATGTGGGGGACCCTTTATGGGCTATGTGACAATCATAAAAGCGAAACTAGGACACGATCGAGACATGAGGGGTAGACAAGAAATATAATAAGTTCTAATGTCATGACAAAGCTTCTGAAGAAAGAACAAGGAGGCGTAATTGCACAATTATGCTCATTAGAAGTTCCAACATTAAAATCATATATTTCTCCATATCTTTAAAACGTCTTGGAAAATCATTCCAAGGTGTTTGAAACTCCCAAAGGACTCCCACCTATTCGTGATCATGATCATGCTATTAATTCAATTCGAGGAATTGTTCCTCCAAACATCAGGCCTTACATATATCCTTATGTCCAAAAGAGAAAAATTGAATGTGTGATAGCAGAAATGTTAGAGGTCGGTATAATTCAGCCTAGTCAAAGTTCTTTCTCTGCTCAAGTAGTATTGGTGCACAAGAAGGATAGATCATGGTGCATATGTCTAGGTTATAGGGAGCTCAATAAGCTCACTATTAAGAATAAATTTCCCATTCCTTTGATTGATGAATTATTGGATGAATTACATGGAGCAATTTATTTTACCAAGTTGGATCTCCATTCAGGATATCATCAAATTATAATGAAGACTGAAGATATTTTGAAAACATCATTTTGAACTCATGAGGGTCATTATGAATTTTTGGTCATGCATTTTCACCTTACCAATGCACCTTCTACATTTTAAGGGTTGATGAATTCCACTTTAAAACCCTTCCTTAGACAATTTGTGTTAGTATTTTTTAATAATATAATAAGCTACAATAGGTCTTGGAAGGATCATGTTCAACATGCTGACAGGGTGCTCAAACTATTGGAGGAGAAAAAAATATATGCAAAAACCTCCAATTATTTATTTTTAGTACAAGTGGTTGAATATATGGGTCATATTGTATCTTTGGAGGGTGTTAAGGTATACCCTAAAAAAATTAAAGCCATTAAGGAATGGAAATTCCCCACAACCATAAAGCATTTTCTAGGATTTTTCGGGATAATAGGGTATTATCGCAAGTTTGTTCAGAATTATGGGAGAAAAGCAGCACCTTTAAAAACATTATTGAAGAAGTTTGCAGGGTCTTGATTAAAAAATGATGAGGCGGGCTATTGTAGCACTCATCACAAGTTCAATTCCCTTCCCTGATCGGGGTGATTTATCTGGACATGTTGATGAAAATAGAGTTAAAAAAAAGGGGAAAAAGTGAAAAATGAAAGGAACTACGAAGCTTACAAAAAAAAAAACATTGTTGAAGAAAGATGCATTTTCATGGACTCCTGAAGCAACTAAGGCCTTTGATCATCTTAAAGAGGAAATGTGCCTAGCACCAGTCTTAGCTACACTAGACTTCACACAAAACCTTTATTGTGAAATGTGATGCCTAAGGAAATGCAATTGGTGTTGTTTTAATTCAAGAAGGAATACCCATTGCTTTTGAAAGTCATCCAATCAAAGGAAAGTATTAACATAAAGATATTTATGAGAATTAAATGTTGGAAATACTACATGCACTAAATAAATGGCGACCTTACCTAATGGGAAGACACTTCAAGGTAAAAATTGATCATGATAGTCTTAAATACTTTTTCAAACAAATACTATCTTTATAAGAGTAGAAAAATGGGTTACAAAGATGTTGGGTTATGAATTTGAAATCATCTACAAAAAAGGGAAGCTAAAGTTTTTTTCAAACACACTCTCAAGAAAGGATGAAGAGGTGGAAGCATTACTTTGTGCCATTTCTATTATCCAACCATATGTGATAACCGAAGCAAGGGATGAATGGAAGAATGATGAAGAAGTGTGGACACTCATTCAAAATTTACAAGAAAATCCTATGACATCTGATACATTTAGTTGCAAAAATGATTCCTTATGGTATAAAGATCACTTATATCTTTGTAAGACTTCCCAACTAAAACAAAAAATTCTTTTGGAATTGCACACCTCTCCCTTAGGATGACACTTGGGATTTTTAAAAACTTACCACAGGGTGAAGAAAGAATTTTTTTGGGATGACCTTAAATCTAATATTGAAAATTTTGTGGTGGAATGTTTGGTTTGCCAAAAAAATAAGGTTAATATAAGTAAGACCCCAGGTCTTCTACAACCTTTATCCATTTCAAGCCAACATTGGGAGGATGTTTCAATAGATTTTATCACAGGTTTACCTAAGTTTGAAGGAAAGAGTGTCATCATGGTGATATTTGATAGACTTAGCAAGTATGCACACTTTTGTGCATTATCTCATCCATTTAAAGAAAGTACACTTGCTACTAAATTTATGGAAAGAATTCAAAATCTACATGGAAACCCAAAGATTATTATAAGTGACAGAGATACCATTCTTACTGGAAATTTTTTGATGGGATTATTTTGTTGTTTGGGTAATGAACTAGCTAATAGTGCATCTTATCATCCTCAATCCAATGGGAAAACTAAGATAGTGAAAAAATGTTTGAAAGGATATCTTTGTTGTTTGTATTTATTAAAAAAAAACAATGGGTCAAGTAGTTACCTTTGGTTGAATGGTGGTATAATAGTTCCTTCCATACTACAAAAAAAATCACCCCATTTATGGAACTTTATGTATATCATCCACCATCCATCACATCATATTTAAGAGAAAATTCTAAGGTTCAAGCAGTGGAATATCACATCGAGCATCAACATCAAGTTCTCTGACTCTTAAAGGATAACCTAAATTTGGCACAAAATTGAATGAAACATCAAGCAAATAAACATCACAGCGAGAGAATTTTTGATGTAGGAGACTAGGTATTCTTATGGCTACAACCATACAAACAAATTTCCCTCAAGCAAGCTAAGAAGCATAATAAATTATCTCCAAAATACTAGGGTCCTTATAAGGTGTTGCAAAATATTAGTACTATGGCATACAAATGTTAGCTTCCTAATTCTTCTCAAGTGCGCCAAGTTTTCCATGTTTCATGCTTAAATAAGGTTATAGATGACACTATTCCAGTTCAAACAATATTTTCAGAACTTGATGAGGAAGTAAAAATCATATTGGAACCTGAAGCAATCATGGAAACATGAAATTGACAGCTACGAATTCGATCAATTTCAGAGTATCTCATCAAGTGGAAGAACCTACCCATTGAATATTCCACATGCGAGGATGAGAATTTTATATAAAAGCATCCAGAGCTATTCAAGCCTTGAGGCTAAGGATTTTTTGAAGAAGAGGGGCATGTTAGGCCCCTATATTACTAGTGTAGTTCGTTATTGTTGTTATTGTAGCCCCCTTATTGTTATTGTTGTACCCCTGAAGCCCCTATATTGTTATTATTGTTCCCCATAAAAGCCACTATTTTTATTGTTGTGCCCTTACATTATTATTGTTAGGTTGGTTAGGATTATATTGTGACCCCAAGTACTCCTATATATAGAATGAAGATTTTTCATTTGTATCATCCAAGAATTGTTCATTTATGTAATGTAAAGGAGGTTTCCCCCTCAAATTGGCTGATTTCTAAGGCATTGATCTCTCTTTTGTTCTATTTTTGGAGTTGTTTTCATAACATCATATTATAGGAGAGATTGCACTAAGCTTAAGAAGTAAAATAACAAAAGAGGAAGAGAATAATCCCATATCACCGAGGAAGTGGAGGAAGCTAAAAATAAGAAGCTCAAGAAAGAGGAAGTAAATGATCTCTAATATGATTGAGATTGTCTTCTTCGCCTAGTTATTTTATAGTTTATGTTTTGAAGTTTTATTTTTATAAAGTATAACCCTCATGATATAGATAATTAGAGTAGCATGATAGGATGCATCGTGGAATCATAGAAACATTAGAAGCAATATCTCATAACATCATCATAGGGAAGCATGGATGATAGTTTAATTCAGTCTATGGAAGGATATAGCTCCTTGTAACCTAATAAGGAATATAAGTAGTAATTATGGGAAAACAAAAAAATGAAATGTCATCTGGTACAAATATCATCATACATCAATTAAGAGGAAGCATTTGCTGAATAAGAATATTTTATATACTCTATTATAATATTCATCAAAAGTTTCACCAAAAAAAAAGAGCAAGTGTTTTTATGAGTTCACGAAGGATGGTATGATATACATAATCAGGTCAGGGGATTGAATTTATTTTAATCATGTAAGTTGCTAAGAAGATATGATCTAAAATAAGAATGAGGTATGTATGTTTTTATAGGATAAATATAGTCATGTCAAATGGATGCAGACTATATGAATGAATGCTCTACATCAAGAGCATGGTGAAAAGAAAGGATCTCCTCCATTGAGAAGATGCAGGAAGGCATGAGTCACACATTGATCATATGAATTCAACATAATGCATCCTAATCTGAAATATGAGGTGGTTGAAAATAATTGGAGGGACTATAATCAAAATTTCCTAGAATAAAATGTGTGAAGAAAGAAAGAAAGAGATCATGGGATATGAAACTATAATGGAAATCAAAATCCAAGGACTGAGATATTTGACTATGATATCTCCATGAAAGATATGAATAATCTAATAGAATTTTGGAATGATGGAGACCCTTGAAAATGGATATATTTTGGAGATGTGTCAATATCTATGCAGGATGATAGTAGAAATTGGAACATGTCATGATGAAAGACCATCACAAAGGCAATTTTTATTTAATGATCATTTCTTATTTTTGAATGATATCTAGATGATCTTATGCAGGGTTGTCAAGGGAAGAGGTATGGATGTCTTCCATTGTTGATTACCGTGTAATAGGATTAAATATCCTTAAGGAAACATGGCATGAAGAAGGAAGCATTACATGAAGGAAGGTCGAATATGGATTGATAGATCACTTTTTGATGAAAGAAATGATGAAATGGATCAAGGATAAAAGTGATGAATGTTATTATCCCTATGAAGAAGACCCAGTTAATGTAGACTCCATCATAAATAACAAACTCATGACATCGAAGGAAGGATTTATATAAGCAGTTGGTTGTCCCATGATCTCTACATGATGAGTTGTTGAAAGAAATTCCCTGGTCATGAGGGAGATTGGTCAAGTGCCTACTTAAGAGGGGTCTTAGGTACATTCCTTTACAGGAATGGGTACATTACCTCAGTGGAATGGGTATTCTATCCATAACTTGAGAGGGAGAGATATACACATCATTCTTGTCTTCACTTAGGAATACAAAACGGACGATTATGTAAACATATTTCATCTAATGATCTTTGAGGATGAGTTGTGGAATCCAAGGTAAGAGTTGTCATAGAGGACCAATATTCCGCAAGGAATGGAAATCCAAGATACCTAATTGAGACAATGACGATGGTGTCTATACATAATTGATCTCTACCGCATTGCACTTTAATCTTGTGGAGAGATATAGCTATTATTCAAGGCATTTCTATGTGAGAATGGTGGGTGATATGATGCTAAATTGATGGGTTACCAATATGAATCTTCTTATTGGGGATTATGATAGATATTTCATGGAAGAAAATGTCTAAAGAGAGAAGGAAATCAACATCCAAGGACTAAAATATTTGACTATGATATCTCGAGGAAAGATATGAAGACTATGATAGAAGTCTAGAAAATATGGACACCTTGATAATGGATATATTTTGAGATATTTATCATTATGTATGCAGGATGTTGATGCAAATCAGAAGATATAATGATGAAAGACCATCACAATGATAATTTTTTGTTTAATTGTCATTTCTTATCTTTGAATGATAAATGGATGAGATTATGCAGGGATTTCAAGGAAATAGATATGGATGTCTTCCACCATAGATGACCATGTAATAGGATTAAATATCCTTGAGGAAACATGGCATGAATAAGGAAACATTGCATGAAAAAATGTAAAATATAGACTGATATATCACTTTTCAATGAAATAAATGATGACATGGCTCTAGGATAAAAGTGATGGATGGTATGTTTCCTATGAATAATTCTTAATTAATATAGACTCCATGAGAAAGAATAAGCTCATGACATTGAAGGAAGGAGTTGTACAAGTAGTTGGTTGTCCCATGATCTCCAGCTCATGAGGCATTGAAATTATTACTTGGGCATGAGGGAGATTCGTCAAGTCCTTACTTAAGACAGAGCTTGGGTACATTGCTTTACAATAATGGGTACATTCCCTCGGTAGAATGGGTATGTTCTCCGTAAATTGAGAGGGGGAGATAGACAAATCGTTCATGTCTTCACCTAGGAAGACATAATATATGATTAGGTAAACATCTTGTATCTGATTCACTTTGAGGATGAGTTGAGGAATCCAAGGTAACAGTAGTCATAGAGGACCAACATTCCTTGAGGACTGGGAATATAAGATCATAATGGTCTTGGTGGAACACACCCTGAGATCTCAGGTGGGGTATGTTCTAGGAGAGACAATGATGAGGGTGTATATACATCATTGGTATCTACAACATTTCACTATGATCTTCTAGAGAGATAGATCTATTATTCAAGGAATTTATATGTGAAAATTGTGGTTGATATGATTCTAAATAGATGGGTTACCAATCTGACTATTTTTTTGAGAATTATTCATATTGAGAAGGACCAAGTAACATTATGAATACCTCCCTAGTTAAGAGGGAGTTTTGAAAAGAGAAATTAGGTTAGGTATTAATAATGACATGCGTAATTGTGATTTTATCTAACTGATGTAAAAAATAAAAATAAAATTATTATTGTAACGCCTGTCTCATGGGTTTCATGAGAAAAAATAATTATTTATAGCAGTGGCTCCCATTTTGATTGATCCAGGTGGATATTGGTGGTCACCTACCTATTCCACTTGGGGCCCCACCATTGTCTTTTTCAGTTTCAGCACAACTTACTATTTTTAGCAGTTTTTTCGGGTCCTGAACTTTTGCAGTCGTTTTGAGGCCCCAAACGACCATTTTTGGGAAAATGGGGAGAAACATAGGTCCATGGACCAATGTTTCTCACTCAAAATTTGTAGTCCTCGAATAGATATTTCTAACGAGGTATGGTACACGTCAAACGAAGATCGTATGCCAAAGTTATGTCCCTGGGAAGTTGAAACACCAATTTACCCAAACGGGGCCCATAGTTTTGGTGCTTCATCTCCTAGGGTTAGGGTTTTGGCTGTTTAGGATTTCCCATTGCTTCTAAATAATAAATAGGCCCTAGAGCCTCATTGTAACTGATTTTAGAGGACTGTAGCCACGACATCTCTTCTCAAATATAGCTACCAGCGCCCTAGCTAGTTTTATTTCTATTCTGTCTGTAAGAAAATTTCAGTTCTTCGATCTTAATGAAATGAAGTGTTATTTCTACTGCATATTTGTATTTATGGTTATATGTTTATTCGGTTTCCTTCCTTCATAAATCCGGATCAATGGTATCAGAGCGTTCTACTTTTTCTCGATATTTCTTTGCATTTCCCCAATAAGGTCGGGGTATAAGTAGTTAGGGCTTGATCTGGTGGAACCTTTGCAAGATCAGCCTCGCAAACCCCGATGGACGGCCATGGGGGATGAAAATAAAGATGAGGTAGCATGAGATCCTATCAAAATATTTCTCGAGGAGGTCCTCGAAAAAAAAAGGAATGCGATGATGGATAAATTTTCCCAGATCCTTCAACGGCTGCCCACCGGCGGCACATCTGCATCCAGCAGCCATTCTGGAGGTGTGACTCCTTTCAAGGTACAAGTAAATTTTGACATTCCCATATTTTAGGGTCAAATAGATGCAGATGCCATAGATAGATGGTTGAATCTATTAGAAGGATATTTCTCGGTCCATGACTTTTCCAACAAGGAGAAGATTATTTTTTCACTTCTCAAAGAAGCCCCCCATGTCAAGGATTGGTGGGAAACCCACTATAAGAAAAGGATGAGATAGAACCCTCTCTATTCTCGGTCGTACCCACTTGGAATTCTTTCCGAGATGCCATCAGGGAATAATACTATCCCGTGGGGAGCTATGAAGACAAGTACATACAATGGACCATGCTGCGACAACAAAGGGATCAAGATGTGCATGAGCTAACGAATCTATTCCATACCTTGCACACCAAGTTGGGTATCAAAGATTCAGAGAAACATCTAGTGCTAAATTATATCATTTGTATACATAGATACATTCAGGAGGAAATGGAGTTCCTCGACATCTCCTCGCTTGGTATGGCATACCGGTATGCTGCCAAGATTGAGAAAAAATCCAAACAGAAGAAGCAATAATTTGGATCTATGAATCAAAATCAAGGGAAAGGTGCTCCCAAATTGCAGAAAAAAGGACAAAGCCAAGGCATGGAGACTCAAGACAACCCGTTGAAGCCACAAGCAAAGAACAACACCGCAAAGCCAAAGAAGGACATGGGAAAGTGGTGTGAGTTCCATAAGAGCTCCACTCACAACACAAGTGAGTGTCGGGCCAAGTAGTCAGTGGTGGCTGACATGAGGGCTTCTGAGTCAGATGCATGCTCCAACTCGAAATCAGAACCTGACAAGGGGAATGACAAAGGGAAATAGATTATTGATGCAGATCCCAATGCCACTGTTGCCACTACAAAGATTCAGAAGGAGGAACCAGAATACCTAGAGGAGGAGGAACATCTCTTCCACTCCCAGATGTGGGTAAAGGGATCCCTGGTACAGTTAATTGTCGACAATGGGAGCCAAAAGAACCTCATTTCAGCAGACACCACGAAGCGGTTGGGCTTGTCGACCACAGCTCACCCACATCCATACACCATCGGGTGGCTTCACCACGGATGAGATCTCTGCGTTAGCCAGCAGTGTCGCCTTCCCTATAACATCAAAGCCTTCACAGATGAGGTATTATGTGAAATTGCTCCATTGATGTTTCTGATGTATTATCAGGACAACCATACTTGTCGAAGCATCATGCTGTGTATGAGTCTCGGCCTCACGCTGTTATTTTTACTTTGGGAAATAAGTTGTATAGGATACCAGAGGTACCACCTCCTGCCGTTATCTCCTTGGCTACTGCAAAACAATGTAGTAAGCTCATTTCCAAAACCAGGAAATTTGTTTTCCTAATGATCTGCCCCAAGGGAAAGAAGAAGACTTTGGCCACGACCTCCAGATAGGGCTCCTCTGCACGACAAGAACAAATGGACAAGGTTGTGGAGGAGTACGGGGACATATTCACCTCACCCACAGGGGTTCCTCTACACTGTCAGGTCAAGCACCCAATTGATCTGACCCTAGGTATGCCGCTACCCAATGGACTGATCTATTAGCGCTCTGTTCTGGAGAATGATGAAATCAACAGGCAGACTCAGGTGTTGTTGCAGAAAGGTCACATCCGACCAAGTTCATCGCCCTGTGGGAGCTCGATCGTGTTGGTACAAAATAAGGATGGGATGTGGAGACTCTGTATTGACTATCGGGCACTGAACAAGATCACTATCCGAAATAGGTACGGGATCCCACAGATCTATGACCTTCTGGACCAACTCAAAGGTGCAAAATATTTTAGCAAGATTGACTTGAAGTCTGGGTATCACCAGGTACCAATTGAACCCTCCGATGTGTGGAAGACTACCTTCAAAGCCAAGGAAGGCCTTTTTGAATGGTTGGTCATGCCTTTCGGGTTGATGAATGCTCCCGCAACCTTCATGAGGATGATAGATGGCATCTTGCGGCCATTCACCAACTCATTTGTAGTGCTGTACTTGGATGAAATTCTGATCTTCAGCCAGAATTGGGAAGAGCACCTTCACCACATCCGACAAGTCCTCCAAACACTGCGGCAACACAAGTTGTGTGCCAATTTGGAAAAGTGCACTTTTGGCATGACCCAAGTTCAATATCTGGGATACATTATTGATGAAAGGGGGGTGCATGTGGATCCAACCAAGATCCAAGTCATTCGGGATTGGCCAGCCCCAACCACTATAACAGAGCTTTGTAGCTTTCTGGGTCTTGCTAATTTATACCATAGGTTCATGTTGGGATTCTCTCATATCACTTGGCCCTTAAGTCAAGTCACTAAGGGAGGAGCAAGAGAATTTTTTTTTTTGTCGGAACCTCAATAGAAGGAATTCATAGAATTGAAAAATCGCCTATGTTCTGCCCCAGTGCTCACATTACCAGATTTGCAACAGCCATTTGAGATTGAGACAGATGCCTTTGGCTATGCTATTGGGGTAGTTCTTACTCAACAGGGACATCTAGTGGCATATCACAGTGAGACATTTTCTGACACAGTTCGCAAGTATCCCACTTATGACAAAGAAATGTATTCCATTTTGCAAGCTTGTCGACAATGGAAGCATTACATTTTTGGGAAGGAAAAAATCATCCAAACATACCACTGGCCCCTAAATTTCATACAGACACAAGGGAAGTTGCAGAATGATCGCCATCAGAAGTGGTCCACATATCTTCAATAGTTTCATTTGAACATCAAGTACAAGAAGGGTAGCACCAATAATGTTGCAGACTGCCTCAGCCAACAACCAATAGTGGCACTCAACATCGTTCTCAACTCTTGTGGGCACGAAACTTCTGATTGGCCACTTCTCCACGAGAGCGACCCAGAATTCGGCCACACTTACAAGGCACTCTTGGAGGGTACGAAAGTTACAAATTTTCACCTCCAAGATGCACTTTTATGTCACTTGGGACACCTTTGTATTCCTTCAAGTGAGCATGCCAAGATGATATGGGAAGCACACTACAGTCGAGTCACTGGGCATTTCGGGGTCAAGAAAACAGTAGCAGTACTGTAGAAGTATTTCTATTGGCCGAACCTTCGAAAGGATGTCAGGACATCAGATCCTGTACTGCCTGTGCCATTGCCAAACCGACCATCAAGAAGCAAGGCCTATATACTCTGCTGCCTACCCCTAGTCGATGTTGGGAATCCATCTCCATGTATTACATGTCAGGCCTGCCTTCTACTAAGCATGGAAATGACTGTGTTTTCGTGGTCGTCGACAGATTCTCGAAGATGGCCATTATGGCAGCCTGTAAGAAGAATATCACAGCAGAAGCCACTGCTAAACTCTTCTTTGAATGAGTGTGGGTGCACTTTGGGATCCCACAGTTTATCATATCAGATTAGGATAGTAGGTTACTCAGCACATTTTTGTCCAGCCTCTGGTCAGTGCTGGACACCAAGCTCACCGATTCCACATCTTTCCATCCCCAAACAGATGGCCAGAGAAAGTTCTTCAATAGAATGATTGTACACATTCTACACATGTACAATTCAAAGCATCCACGCACATGGGACAAGAGCCTCCCCTATGTAGAACATATTTATAACCAAGCTCTCCACAGTTCAATCAGCCATAGCCCCTTTCAAGTGGGCTTAGGATTCCAGCCACTATGTCACATTGACGTAGCCATGCCATTTGCGGCTACTCAGGCTGATTCGACTCATGTCCAGTCTGAAGTTGACAAAGAAAATAGCTTCATCGAGCGCATTCAACACATCTGCCAATAGGTTCATGACATATTGGATAGAGCCAATGCTAAGTACAAGAAACACCATGATCAACACCGAGAACCACACAACTTCTAGGTGGGTGACAAAGTATGGCTACATTTGCAGAAGGAGCGCCTCACTGGACCCCACCGCAAGCTTCAACCTCTTTGATACAGGCCATACACCATCACCAAGGCTATAGGGAACAATGCCTTCGAGCTTAGTATTCCACCATTCCTTGGTCTACACTCAGTATTCAATGTGGACCGCCTTCGTCCTTACTTCCCAGCTATACTAGACACCTCTGACATTGAAAAACAACTCATACCAACAGAGTTAAACCCAGACTGCATGGAACAGGCCACCACAGATTATATCATGGACATACAAATCAAGAACACTCGCCAACAAAAGATCCAACTGTATCGGGTTGTCAAAGCTAACCAACTCCTGCACCAAGGAAAGTGCTTCAGCAGGGACCAAGTTCAGCAGAAATTTCCTCATCTCATGGAGGAACTTAATGCAATGGGGACCATTTCTTCCTAAGGGGGGAGGAATGATCCATGTGGATATTGGTGGTCACCAGCCTATTCCACTTGGGGCCCCACCATTGTCTCTTTCAGTTTTTTTTAGTTTCGGTAGAACTTACTAATTTTAGCATTTTTTTGGGTCCTAAACTTTCGGAGCCGTTTTGAGGCCCTAAACGACGTTTTTGGGGAAAACAGGGAGCAACATCAGTCCATGCATCGATGTTTCTCACTCAAAATTTGTATTCCTCAGATAGATATTTCTAACAAGGTATGGTACGCATCAAATGGAGATCGTATGCAATGTTACATCCCCGGGAAGTTGAAACACCAATTTACCCAAACGGGGCCCATAGTTTTGGTGCCTCATCTCCTAGGGTTAGGGTTTTGGCTGTTTAGGATTTCCCATTGTTTCTAAATAATAAATAGGCCCTTGAGCTTCATTTTAATTGAGTTCAGAGGCCTATAGCCATGACATCTCTTCTCAGAGATAGCTATCAGCGCCCTAGCTAATTTTATTTCCATTCTGTCTGTAAGAAAATTTTATTTCTTCGATATTAATGAACCGAAGTGTTATTTCCGCTGCATCTTTGTATTTATGGTTATATGTTTATTTTGTTGCGTTCTTGCATAAATCTAGATCAGTGAGCCCTTAGGATTGGTAATAAAGTGAAATTGATTCAATGTAATGTATGAACGACCCGCCTTGGGCATGTTACATTTGTATATGAAATATTTAAATAACCCTGCAAGACCAAGCTCAATAATCTCCTTCAAGTTGGCCTTAAATGAAATTATGAAATTTCACCAAAAGGCATGTTGGCTCACCCTCAACTCAAGTAAGATAATTTACATGGGAAAAACACTATAAATAGGGTAGCTCGACTTCATTTTAGACACAAAATTCCAGTCAAGGAAAATTGTGCAACTAGAAGTTGGATAATCACTGGAAAAGGAGCATCGTCATCAGTGAAGAAAAGGAAAGGAAGAGTGAACTCCTTGGTGTTATTTTGGGTCTTTTTTGGGATAGGTACACTCCACACATGCGATAATTTTTTTTTCTACTACAGGAAGAACGAGTTAGCACAGTCACATTGTGAAGACACTATTGGGTGAAGAATAAGGAATATCTCAAATCGACGTGTCTAGAAGAAGTCTCATTCTAGAGCGAGTATAATCAAGAGCCAAATTTGATCATCCTCATGTGCTAATGTTTTTTGAATTAGGGTCAAGATTTTGTAGGTCTGAAATAGAGAAGATGGAGTTGAGATCTGAAAGGAAGCAGTGAAGGAGGAAGGGAAAAAGAGTTTCACCTTTGTTGAGTCAATAAGGAAGAGGAAGAATCATGTCTTGGTCTTGGAGTGGAAAATAGGTCAAGGTTCTTCATCTTGGTATTTTTCAGTTGAAGTTTCTATAAGAATAATAATTATTTTAGGTTTTTCTCTCAAGTGGGAGAGATTTTGGCCCTAGATGATTGCCTAAATTTTGTGACTCTTGTCTCTTTACAGTTTATACATTTGTAGGTGCTTGATGAAGAAGAACACTATAATAAATTAAGTAAAATAGGATCCTAAACTAAGAAGTAAAAATTATTCACAAGAAATTATCTAACAAAGAGAAATCACCTAATTTATATGCCCTAAATTTCTCAACAATTTCCAGTAGTTGGGAAGTTGGGGGTGGATTTTCATCTCTTAACTGAACCCAAGTTTTCTCTCCTTCAATAGGATATCTTACCTATTTGGACTAGCCTAATCTAGTGAATCTGAGACTAGCCTTATTTTACCTACACTAACCTATCCTACTCTACAGTACCGTACTCTAGCCTAACCTATCCAAGCCTAGCCTTTCCTACCCGATCCTAGCCTATCCTAGCCTACTATTTCCTAGCTTATCCTGCTCTAGCCTATCCTAATCTACCCTAACCTATCCTAGCCTATTTTATCCTAGCCTAGCCTACCCCAACATATTTTGGCCTAACCTAACCTATCCTACTCTAAGCTAGCTCATTCTAGAAGAGCCTACTCTATCCTAACTTACTCTCGCATAACCTCATCTATGTTAGCCTATGCTAGAATATCCTATCCAAAACTATCATATCCTACCATAGCATGTTCTACCCTAGCCTAGCCTACTCTACCCTAATGTAGGCTAGCATAATCTAGGCTATCATACCCTAGTCTGGTGAACTCCAACCCTATGCTAGCCTAGCATTACCTAGCCTATCCTAGCATAGCCTAACCTAGCCTACTCTAGCATAATTTAGGCTAGCCTACTCTAGAAGATCATAGCATAGCATAATTTTTCTAAGTCTAGCTAACCTAGTCTACCCTAGCCTATCGTAGCCCATCCAAGCCTCCTCTCACTTAGTGTACTCTAGCCTATCGTAATCTACTCTAGCAAATTTTAGCCTGACCTAGCATAGTCTAGCCTAACCTACTGCAGCATCTCCTAGTCTATCTTAGACTAGCCTATCTCACTATAGCGTAGCCTAGCCTAGACTATCATACTATAGCCTAGCAGAGCCTACTACAACATAGCATAGCTTAGCCTACACAAGGATAGCCTAACCTATACTACTCTAACCTAGCGCGAACTTCTCTAGAATATCATAATTTAGTTTAGCCAGTTATATCTTAGCTTCACTTATCCTACTCTAGCATAACATAACCTATCCCAACCTACTCTAGCAAAATGTAACGTAATCTTTCCTTGCCTAACCTACTCTAGCCTATATTGATCTATTCTATCCTATCCTAGCCCACTCTATCCTAGTCTACAATATTTTATCCTAGCCTGGTATAGCCTAGCCTAGCCCACTCATGCACACTCTAGCCTAGCCTACTCAAGCATCGCGCACTATAGCCTAACCTTCCCTAGCTTAGCATAGAGTAGCCTACCCTAACTTATCCTACTCAAGCATCATCCACTCTAGCCTAGCCTACCCTGTCTTAGCCTACTTTAGCCTAGCCTCACCTAGCCTTGAGTAACCTAGCATAGCTTTACCTAACCTAGCATACACTACCCTAACTTATTCTATCATTTCACACTGTAACTGATCCCAACCTACTCTAACCTACCCTATCTTAATTTAGGATACCATATAAGTATAAACATGTACCTTAATAAATTTAAGATGCTTAAAGTACCTCTCGTCCAACTCTAATATTTCCCATCCTAGTCTAGCATACTCTAACATGGCATAGTCACCTCTATTGTGGCCTAGCATACTCTAGTCTAGCTTAGCCTAGCCTAGACAAGATTACTCTAGCTTAGCGCAACCTACTATATCCTAGCTTAGAATACTCTATCCTAACCTACTCTACCTTAGATTAGCCTTGTTATTCATCAGTATTTTTCACTTGTTAGTGATGACTAGATCCATAGCTGAGTTTTCTAGAAGCTGATATCCACATGTAAATTTGTCATCTAGAAAACCCTCATAAAACTTTTTTTTCGCCCTCCTACTTTTCAGTCCGCCCATGTCCAGGTTAAACCTCATTATCACTATCCTATCTAGCTTTAGCCCTACTGGTCTGCCCATCAGCTCTAAAGGGACAATCCAAGTCTATTTCAAAAGCCTCCCCTAAGTTAGGAAGTGGCGCTTTAAGGCATTTTACCCTTGGCAACCATCAAAAGGCCAAAAATCTCCATCTGCTACAGACCAATCATGACAGACCACCCACTCTGCAAATGAAATTGATCACAGCTCTAAGTCGCGCCACTTACACACCCCTAAGTCTCAGAAATGCATAAACCACAGTCTCAAGCTGATTTTAGGTGTTTTACAGTGTTTTATGGATTTTACAAGGACGTGAAACATGTCATCATCTTAGGAGAAAATTCTTGAATCCACATTTAGGAGAACAACTGCTTCTCAATGTAAACATGAGCCTGAGATACATCTACAAGACAAGGAGTTACTCATCAAACTCTTGCAGCTTCATTCAGCATGATAACACAGTAGAAGAAAAACAACACTTTCAAATAGACTTGTAATTTTTCATGGCCAAGAACCTCCTTCATCTATAAGAAGAGGGTTTTAAGGCGCCTCCTTCATCTACAAGTAGAAGGCGATGGCCAATGTTTGACTTAAATAATTGCAACTGACTGCGAGATAGATGTGTTTTAATGAACAGTGAGACAGTAACACATTGACTAGGGTTTTTATGAAGCAAAGTAATGATTGCAGGCAGAGGTAACATCATCAATGTTTTCACTGCTGTTTGGTTGTCATCATATGTAAGAAAACCCTTGTCAATATGTTCATCAGGCAGCCTACATGTGGCTAGGACAGAAGATTGACAAAGCACGGATATTTTGCCAAGAGAAAAAGGCCTCCTTCATTCATAAGAAGATGGCCAGGGCACTAATTGATTTCAAGGTCTATCTGATCAGAGAAACAAAGTAAGAGACCAAAAGGAAAGCAGGGGTACCACTGCAATCCAAAGAGGTCAAGCTATCTCTTAACAAGTTTTTTCCAAAAAGTAGTCTGCAGCTCCAACAAAACAAAATATTGAAGAAGTGGTTGAGGATTTGTGTGAATACATAGGCAAAGGATATGGTAAAGATTATGTTTCAAAGGACTTTGATCCTCCTGCTCATAAGAGGATGCTTTCAAAAAACTCATCACAGTGGACAAAGGGCAAAGTACCTTTGGTTTTCCAAAGACAGTTTGTTCCTATAACAAAGGACCCAAGACAACATGCTGGTATACTTTGAGCAGATGAAAGATTGTGAAAAAAGTGCCTTCTTAGAAAGAGGATGATCAAACATAGGTGGGTGCAACTGCATTTTTGAACCTATAGTCAAGATTCATTTCACAATGGGCATCATTAACTCCAAAGCGAAATGTAAGTTTATGCAGCAAAAGGAAGAAAACATCCTCTTTCCAAATGACAAAGACAGGTATGCCTTTCAAGCACCAGAGGTATAAAATATTTTGAAGTGGTAGTTAGGCTTCCTATTCAGCATAAAGGCATCATAAATAAATACAGAGGATTATAAGAGTACAAGAAAGATCATAATATGTGTTTTGAGTCCTAGGACTAGGTAAAGGTAATATGAGCATGCCATTGTCAAAAAGGAGGTCCCTTCACACAATGTTACAACGGATGAAAGATTTTAAGTGAATGCCATTGAAGCAGTGTACCCACAGTCAAAAAGAGGCTCAAATATCTGATCTTAGCAAATACAAAAGGATAGTAAAATTTGCATGGTTGTTGAATCATAATACCTTTGCCACAACAAAATTAGGGTTAAGGAGCGCCGGGGTAGTTTGTTTCAAAATGATTTTCTGACCAAACAGAGATGATATTTACAAAAGTGAGAGATTTTTTTGTCCCTCATAGGTTCAGAAATAAAAACCTCCTTCAGTTTCTACACAGGTATCATGGTTTGTGAGAAACATGAAAAATTCAGATGTCACGGGAGAATTTCTGCACCAGGATTCATCATTTTGACCAGTGATGGGAAAGTCAGATTTTGAACAACCAAATTGACTCCAAATGAAAAAATTCAAGTTTTTATGGAAAATATACTTCCACGGATTTCTGACGAGCCATCTCAGGCCAAATTCCGACAACAGGAAGGCATCCAAAAGTAGCCTGCAATCAACGCTATGTTTTTCTGCACCAGCATTCACCATTTTTGACCAGTGATGGGACAGTCAGTTTTTGAACACCCAAATGGACACCAAATGAAACAACTCAAGAATATTTGGAAATTAGAATTCCCTATATTTCCAACGAGCCATCTCGCGCCCAATTCCGACACCGGGAAGGCATTCAAAAATGGCCTACAAACAGCTCGATGCATTTCTGCACCAGGATTCACCAGTTTTGACCAGTGTTGGGAAAATCATTTTTTGAAGGATCAAATGGACACCAAATGAAAAAATTCAAGTTTTTCTGGAAAGTAGACTTCCACATCTTTCCAACGAGCCATCTCGCGCCCAATTCCGACATCAGGAAGGCCTTCAAAATGGGCTGAAAAGTTGCGCGACACGTTCAGAAATCTGCGCGACGCGTTTAGGCCGAAAATTTCCAAAGGGATGAACTGATGCGCGACGCGCCTGTAGCAGCACGCGGCACTCCTGTAGAAATGGTCAAAAAAACTCACCAGAAACCTTAAAAAAACTCTTTGCAGAGCTGCTCAACCTCTCAAAAAGCATCATCATCGATCTTAAAGGTATACATGTGCCACCATGACCTTTGCAAAGACTGTTGAGCAGAGTGAAGGGTTAAATCACAGTCTAACACCTCAGTTTGAATTTTATGTTAAAAAATGAAATTTTCTGTTTTATATTGGCTGGAGATGAAGCCTTAAAAGTGGTTTGAGTTGCATTAATGCGGATAACCAATGAAACTACCCTCGAACCGTGATGAAGAAAGAAGAGATAAAGTGTTTAAGGGTGAAGACAGTAGGTAAGTTTTTAACACATCCATCATATGAGCATTTTTTATCTTTCAAAGGAGTTTCCTTTTTTGTTAAAAGGAGAAAAAACAGTGTTTTAACTCTCAGCTCCATAAGGCAGAATCAGTGAGTAAAGCTCATTGCATTTACAAGTGTTTTATCAAGCTGGTGCAAAGAACAGTAAAAGGAGGACAACGTGTTGTTTAAAAAGGATTTTTGTTGGTATTTGACTGGCTACAAGAACTGCATTGACACATCAAACACTACAAGTTTTGTCACCCTATCCAATGAACAGTGAACTTTAGACTGTGTATACACTTCAAGAGATTATGTTTGTGGTGATAAATTGATTGGTTGGAAGGCATATCAGAAAGGATCAATATTTTGATTGAAGAAGAACCTTGATTTGTTTAAAAACTTCTCCAGACCCTTGTTATCACATAAAAAACTCTTCAAACTCGATCACCATATCCATAAACCAATACTTTTGCTGTAAGGATATCCTTTGTTTAAAGCTGTGGTATAATGCTGGATATGTTGATGAGGTGCCTAAAAGGAAAAGGGTCTTGAACTCAAAACTATGTTTTCACCTTCCTCATCAAAGAACAAGGGTATCTTATATCTTCAAAACATCAAAGGGTAAGTTACCCCTACCAACCACGAAAAAAGACAGTTGTTTACTAAGTATACTATTTGATGGTCTTTCTTGTTCTTCAAGCTCACTGTTAAGTTGATACTCAGATGGTTGCAAAGGTGATTTTCTAGAAGGATAGGGATTCTATATTGAAAAGGGAGTTTTGATTGTTTGAAAGGATAAATTTCCTGCAGGCTTTGTTGAAAACCTTTGGAGCATTTTTAAAACTCCGCCACCTTGTTCCATAAACTGTGAAATTTATTGTATGCCTACACTGAAGTTGACTGCATGAGATATAAGTTTTGTTGAGTGTTTGGCATGCTAGACAAGGGGAAAGTTTGTGAATATTGGGAAGTTTATCATTGGTCAGAGATACAAACAGGTTGTTGACTTTCAAACATCATGGAGCAGGGTAACCTTGTCACTATACACAGCAAATTCACTTGACTGCCTATCTTCATTTCACTATGTTTTTTCTTCTAACAAGGTCTGCTTGTTGAATTGATATTCAGAAGATGGAAAGGCAGTTTTCTAAAGAAGCAGGGGTTTTTATATTGAAAGGGGGCATTTTGCAAACATCCAGGAAACATTGTTGCCCTATCAAAACAAGTGAGTTGACAGGCTAGGACAGAGTCTTGTTTGGAGGACAACAGCAAGAGTAAGAAGAGACGAGTGCTGGCCAGCAGCAAACTGATGATAAGGAAATAGCTTGAGCAACAGAATGAGCAGGAAATTGAGACCGAGCAGCATAATGACAGTGATGAACAAGGAGGCTAAAGAGGAAGCGCCTGGCATGGAAAGAGAAGAAAGACATATCAGCACTTGATATTTTGGCCTCAGCTTCGGAGTATGTTGCTAGGGACCCTTGAGGGTCATGCGCACCAATTTTGGGCCCATTTCGACAACTTTTTGTTTTTTGGCATTTTTTGAGTTTTTGGTCGAAAACTCATAAATTCGCCATTTCATTTTGGGGATTTGTCAAGGGAGAAGGATGATACCAGTTGATGCCATAATTTCATGATCAGGTCCTCAGCGATTTTCAGAGCATTTGGAGATCATTCGCCTCCTCAAATTGGCGAAAAATGCTCACTTTTTGCACATTCTGCCCGGCATATCAGCAGTCTGCAATTTTCTGGCTTTTTACACACAGGTACAGATTTGGAAGACTTCTAGGCATCAGATTGAGGTGATTTCAGTTGCGCCGGAAAGTAGACACAGAGAGATTTCCAACGGGCCATCATGAGCCTCATTTCGACACCGGGAAGGCTGCCAAATGTTTCCGGCAAGTCAGGGGACCTTTTCCTGATATAAATTTGAAGTATTTTTGTAATTTTTGAACCTCAAAAATCTACTTTTTCCAAATGTGCGTTTAGCTATTTTTGCACTTGGAAAATGATGCAAAGTCAATATAATTTCCGTTTTTAGCATTTTTTTAGATATTTTATGGGATATTTTGTGCCTTGGGCTTTGCAAAGCCTCAAGGACAAGTTTAGATATTTTGATTAGACCAATGGGATAGCTAGTTGCACCATGAGGTTTTCCTCACTTGAGCCTATTTATTCCACAAGGCTTCATTGTAAAACAAGGCTGAATTTGAGAGAAGAAGCAATATATTGGTCATATGAGCTTTGAAGAACATACTTGTGTTATGATTTTGGACTGCCTCTTGGATGCTTTTGATGAATGATGAAGGATTGTTGATGGATTCCATGACATGGTAGAATGGTATAATGTTTCTTGCTTTGTTGTCCTCTAGTTTTCATTCATGATACATGCTTCTTGCTGCTATAGATCAGTAGAGATTAAGTTTGAGATATGCCCATGGAGGCACCTCAAAATTCCCGAATCTTCATAGCTTTATGTTTTCTTCTTCCTTAGTTATACTAAAGAATTCTTAACTACTGCTCTTTAGTAACTTAAGGATATTGTTGCTAGTTTTATTCATAAGTTCTATGTATGTTGAGTAGGATGTATGGTGTGCCCTGCTTACCTATGACTGTCCATAGTTCTATCCATGAAACTATCTCTTTGACTGATTAGCTTATCATCTTGTTGAACCAAGGAGGCCTAGTCCCGATCTAGCCCTTTGCCTAAAACTATGAAAGCTTGTTTGTCAAAGTGCCCAATAACTTAAAGATTGTGTTTAGGCGTTCCGGCATAGTATTTTGAGTTGTTAGTCCGTCTTATGTGTTTTCCCCAAAGTCTGATAGCCATTTCCCAAAGTTAGAAGGTCTTATACTTCTATGCATGGCTGGAATGTTTGTTTCGATGTGTTGATTAGTTTATAGTTACATGTTGCATGATTAAGGGTTTTCTTTACCATGTTTATGTTATCTATTAAACCAGTGATGCTTGAAACTCTTTGTTATTCACAAACTTGATGTCCATTTACTCCATTTTGTCCAAAGATCCTTTCTACCTTGAATCAAATCGGCCCTACAGCAGCCTTATATCATCATCTGGTAGCTTCCTTGAGCTTTTTGACCCCATAGCCCAGTTGATCTAACTTCTTGTTATCCATTTTATATCTTTGATCAGTTTCATCCCTCACAAACTTAAAAACCAAAATCAAAAACTCACTTCATAACTAGCCTAATATCAGAACACCATAAGAAAACACACCGATATCTTTTACATCTAATAGACAGAGCCCTCTCTGAGTCCAGGAAGGCTAGGTCCTTGGGCTCCAAAGCTTGGTTTGATGTTACATCGTCATTTGGCTCACCAATCGGCCAAACCATGGGAACCTAACATAATGGCAATCACGGTGGGACTTGAGTCAAAACATCCTAGGTATCCCTTAGGAACTCTTAGATCTCAGTCAAACTTAGAAGAGTAGAATCTGGTTGTCTCACCATCCTAGCAAAATGATGACTCAGCTGTAGGACACTCTTCCAAACCTTAGGATTACATAAAAACTCAAAAAACCCCAAAAAACTCCCTTAGATTGGTTTTTGTAAGTATTGGTGGTGGACCATACACACATATCTCAAAACAAACAAGTTCCACCTGGCGACTCCACTAGCCTCCAGTAGGCCTTACTATTTTATCGAACTCTAGGTTACTATCCAATCAACCTATCCCATCGCTCACTAACATAGCGGGAGATGGTGGGACATTGAGTACATGATAGTATAGAAAAATCTTATAGACTCTTTAGTCCTTTAGATACTTAAACAAGCAAGCAGCCCATATACCCATTTAGAGTAAACTCTTTTTGTTCTCATCACCCTAGCAAAGTGTTGAAACAAGTCTAGGATACTTTAACAAACCATAGGCTGCACATAAAACTCAGAAAAACCTTGAAAACATTTCCAGATTAGTTACTGGTGGTGGACCATAGCTACATCTCTACAAAAACAACCAAGTTCCACCTGGCGACTCCACAAATCCCAATAGACCTAAAGACTCCACTGGAGGAAGAACCTAAAACATGACTGGTCATCCTAGAAAGAAAAAGCACTCAGGCCTTAGTTGGATTCAAGAAATTATTGTCTTTATCTGTAACTATGTTCTATCCTACTTTGAGCATGATCAGGAATACACCGATGAGATCTACATTGATCATTGGAAAGATCTCAAACCTCAAAAAGCTAAGCCTCAAATCTCAGACCATGAGCAGGCTTGTACACCTATGCCTACCCCAGATTCATCTATGGAAAACCTAGCAAAACATGAGCTTCATGCTACCTTTCCCACTCTAGCTGAAACCTCAAACAGTCACGAACCTCTTTTTACACTACCTATATCCAAAAAGGTCCCAGAAAGGTACAAGCCTCTGGTTTTACCTCCCATCTTACGAGCCCTTCCTGCAAATCTTCAAAATAAATTACCCAGGTTTGATGGAGAAAGCTCCAAAGTCACCGCTGAAGAGCATGCCCGAAAACTTGAGGATTTACTTGACCTTTATGACATAGATGAAGATGATGTACGTATTAGAATGTTTGCCTTATCATTACAAGGAAAAATTAGGAGTTGGTTTGAAGACCTGCCAGCTGCAAGCATTACCAATTTTCATCAGTTCACTCAAATCTTCCTAGATAGGTGGGTGGTCATAGGTAATAAATTTCTCATCATAAAGGAATACAATGAGTTAAAAAGACAACCAGGGGAGACAATACAAAACTTTTCAGCCAGGTTCAATAAAGTATACCATGCAATGCCTGCTAACCTAAAGCCACCCCTCGGATGTGCTCTCTTGCACTACCCAGATTCTTTTAACCCAGAGATGGTTTTCCAGATAAAAAACAAAGATCCTTTGACCCTAGAAGAAATGAAAAGGATAGCAGTTGATGTAGAATTCAACTTACTAAATAGGGAGGCACAGCTAAGAACCATAAAGAAAGACAAAGCAAATCAAGAGAGACTAGTATCTTCAGAAGAAAAGTTGAAAAAATTGGAATGTATGCTTGGCAAACTAGAACATCTACTTTGGAAAAGAGAGAAACAAAAAGTCAAGGTTAACACTGATTATTCAAACCAACCTACACTTCTTCCTCAGAATAAACATACTCGACTGTTACAAGACAAGAGTTATAAACAAAATGTGCCTAATGGGAAAGTTGCAAATAAAAACATAGAGGAATGCTCTAAAGAAGCTATCAGCCATTTTGAAATCACAGATTCTGAAATAGAAGATAAATCAAAACCTGTAGGATCTCTACCTTTACGCTGGGAGTCATTTGAGTTCATAAAGGCAAATTGGCCTCCTGAAAATCTGTCAGGAAAAACTCATGAATTACATGCTAACTATCCCCAACAGCACAAAGAAGTGGTTGAAGATGAAAACAAGCAAGAAATGAAAGAAAACCCACAGGATCTCTCTAAGGGCATAAGTGATGATTCATCATCTCTCATAGGTGAAGCCCAAAAAGACATTCATCCTTCAAATCAGATTTCCCAAGAGAAAGAAGATTATTTTAGAGAAATGAAAATGCCTCCCTTTCTAATTGAAGAGGAAATAGATCAACTTATAAACATACAAACAACCTCTGAAACTTCATATAACCAAAATTTTTCTGATCTTTCTCCTGTTAATCTTGCATGTCATAAATCAGAAAATAGATGTGTAGATCAATTTGAAGAAAAGCAATCTGATAGTCCAATGTGCATGGTTGATGACATTTCTTATGTTAATGATTCTCCAAGGTTTGATCAATATGTTGATGATTGTGATTTCCAAACAGAAACTAACTTTGCAGAACACTCAGCTTTTGATTTTTGGGAGGAAGCTCAGTTTCATAAACTTGAGAAAAGTGAGCAGTCATTACAGGGCATCTATGACACTGATGAGGAAAGCATTGAGAGTTTAGAAGTAAGTGAAGAGTCTTGGACTCTTTGCTCTACTTCACTTCAGTCCATCAGAGATAACATTCACATAATTGGAAATTAGCAGTTTTTCAGCTTTGATGACGAGGTTGAGGAAGATGGTGAAATTCTTGAGCATGTTGTAAATGAGAAGCCTTTTCCTGAAATGATTGAAGAAATCATTTTGGACATGGAATCTTCCTTAACTCCAGATCTGCAGCCACCAAGTTCCATTGACTTACAAATTGCAGATGATGAAGTAGAGGTTGAGAAACAAATGAGAGTTGTCACACTATCCTTTGAAGATAATTTACTGTCAAAGTATATCCCTGCTCATCAACCTGATGACCTTCACACAATTTTCAGCCCGCCCTATCAAAACACATCAGCTTGGCAAGAGAATTACATTGCAATATATGATGAACCTGTCATTTCAAGTAATCATGAGCAAGGGGAAGAGTTGCTGTACCAAGGGGGTCCCAAATATGGTCAAGTGGGAGAAAGAGTAATCCTGAATGAAACCTATATCTCAAATCCTCTAGATCAGGTATTATTCCAAGATCCAGTTGATGTTTTCCTTGAAAAGTCTAAAAGAGTAGTAGTTTCTATCATAAACAAGTTGCTACCAAGAATGAGAAAAGGCTTAAGTACTACTGTCCAAAAACCTACCAAATGGGAGTGGCCTTGTCATTATTTCTGCATCATGAAAGAACTAAACCAGAGTCACCCATGCAATCATCTACTTGACTGGTTACATTGGAAAGAAGAGTTCACCAAATGTGTATGTTGTGTACAGTTTAAATTAGGATAGGTAGACAACAGTGGAAAATAAGCTCAGCCTTGCGAGCATCTTTTCAGTTTTAGATTTTTTGAAGAAAAGTGAAAAAGCAGAAAATACAAAAGCAGTAAACAGTAGAAAAAGAGGGCAGTTTCTAAAAACAATGGTAAAGCCCCATGTTCCAAAAAATAGTCCTTCAGAAAGCGCGCAAGTCTAAATGCCGTTACTAGTACTTCAATGTCTTTTTCAACTATCTAGCCTAATCATAGCTGAGCATGTTTAAATTTAATTGCTGATAAGTTAGTGAGTGAAAAAGATGGTCAACATTGTGTAAGATTGACTTATCACAGAGTTTAGATTAGGGAGAGATTCTGGTTCCACATGCCTAAAACAGAACCAAAGAGAGAAGCGAGGGATGAAAAACACATTGTACATCTTAGCCCCGCTTTTCTATATTTCCTTTATGCAGAATAATATTTGTGTGCAACTTGTCTTTTATGCCGCAAATACATGACAAGTCAGACTGTCTAATCCTGATTTGATCATCTTTTAAATTTCGTGTTTTAGATTAGAGAACAAAATCCTGTCAAACTGCTTAATCTTGACAGTTGATCTAGCATAAGTAGAGTAATGAAGGAGTTCATCAGTTTAATCTGAACTCCCGGCAGATATAGGAGTAGAAATAGATAGGTTCATTTTGCAAAAAGAAAAATATACATTGTCAAAAGGCTACTAGTTCAAATGTGCCAAAGAGAAGAAAAAATGTTAGGAAAGATAGTGGGGTAGGTAGAAATATCATTGATGTTAACCATGCTGTCACTTTTCAGAAATAGCATCAAAGAAAGGTGAAATTTTGCGCCAATGGGTAAGGCACTGGTCTTCATAAGCCAAAGATCTGAATTCTGGACACCTCCTGACGAGGAGCTGCCCTCGCCAAATGGAGCCACTGTTAGTCATCAGTATTTTTCACTTGTTAGTGATGACTAGATCCATAGCTGAGTTTTCTAGAAGCTGATCTCCACATGTAAATTTTTCATCTAGAAAACCCTCATAAAACTTTTTTTTCGCCCTCCTACTTTTCAGTCCGCCCATGTCAAGGTTAAACCTCATTATCACTATCCTATCTAGCTTTAGCCCTACTGGTCTGCCCATCAGCTCTAAAGGGACAATCCAAGTCTGTTTCAAAAGCCTCCCCTAAGTTAGGAAGTGGCGCTTTAAGGCATTTTACCCTTGGCAACCATCAAAAGGCCAAAAACCCCCATCTGCTACAGACCAATCATGACAGACCTCCCACTCTGCAAATGAAATTGATCACAGCTCTAAGTTGTGCCACTTACACACCCCTAAGTCTCAGCAATGCATAAACCATAGTCTCAAGCTGATTTTAGGTGTTTTACAGTGTTTTATGGATTTTACAAGGACGGGAAACATGTCATCATCTCAGGAGAAAATTCTTGAATCCACATTTAGAAGAACAACTGCTTCTCAATGTAAACATGAGCCTGAGATACATCTGCAGGACAAGGAGTTACTCATCAAACTCTTGCAGCTTCATTCAGCATGATAACACAGTAGAAGAAAAACAACACTGTCAAACAGACTTGTAATTTTTCATGGCCAAGAACCTCCTTCATCTATAAGCAGAGGGTTTTAAGGCGCCTCCTTCATCTACAAGTAGAAGGCGATGGCCAATGTTTGACTTAAAGAATTGCAACTGACTGCGAGATAGATGTGTTTTAATGAACAGTGAGATAGTAACACATTGACTAGGGTTTTTATGAAGCAAAGTAATGATTGCAGGCAGAGGTAACAGCATCAATGTTTTCACTGTTGTTTTCTTGTCATCATATGTAAGAAAACCCTTGTCAATATGTTCATCAGGCAGCCTACATGTGGCTAGGACAGAAGATTGACAAAGCACAGATATTTTTCCAAGAGAAAAAGGCCTCCTTCATTCATAAGCAGATGGCCAGAGCACTAATTGATTTCAAGGTCTGTCTGATCAGAGAAACAAAGTAAGAGACCAAAAGGAAAGCAGGGGTACCACTGCAATCCAAAGAGGTCAAGCTATCTCTTAACAAGTTTTTTCCAAAAAGCAGTCTGCAGCTCCAACAAAACAAAATATTGAAGAAGTGGTTGAGGAGTTGTGTCACTACATAGGAAAAGGATATGGTAAATATTATGTTTCAAAGGACTTTGATCCTCCTGCTCATAAGAGGATGCTTTCAAAAAACTCATCACAGTGGACAAAAGGCAAAGTACCTTTGGTTTTCCAAAGACAGTCTGTTCCTATAACAAAGGACCAAAGACACGATGCTGGTATACTTTGAGCAGATGAAAGATTGTGAAAAAAGTGCCTTCTTAGACAGAGGATGATCAAACATAGGTGGGTGCAACTGCATTTTTGCACCTATAGTCAAGATTCATTTCACAATGGGCATCATTAACTCCAAAGCAAAATGTAAGTTTATGCTGCAAAAGGAAGAAAACATCCTCTTTCCAAATGACAAAGACAGGTATGCCTTTCAAGCACCAGAGGTATAACAGATTTTGAAGTGGCAGTTAGGCTTCCTATTCAGCATAAAGGCATCATAAATAAATACAGAGGATTATAAGAGTACAAGAAAGATCATAATATGTGTTTTGAGTCCTAGGACTAGGTAAAGGTAATATGAGCATGCCACTGTAAAAAAGGAGGTCCCTTCACACATTGTTACAATGGATGAAAGAGTTTAAGTGAATGCCACTGAAGCAGTGTACCCACAGTCAAAGATAGGCTCAAATATCTGATCTTAGCAAATACAAAAGGATAGTAAAATTTGCATGGTTGTTGAATCATAATACCTCTACCACAACAAAATTAGGGTTAAGGAGCGCTCGGGAAGTTTGTTTCAAAATGATTTTCTGACAAAAAAGAGATGAGATTTACAAAAGTGAGAGAGGTTTTTTTCCCTCATAGGTTCAAAAATAAAAGCCTACTTCAGTTTCTAAACAGGTATCATGGTTTGTGAGAAACGTGAAAAATTCAGATGTCACGGGAAAATTTCTGCACCAGGATTCATCATTTTGACCAGTGATGGGACAGTCAGATTTTGAACAACCAAATTGACTCAAAATTAAAAAATTAAAGTTTTTATGGAAAATATACTTCCATAGCTTTCCGATGAGCCATCTCGGGCCAAATTCCGACAACAGGAAGGCATCCAAAAGTAGCCTGCAACCAACGCTATGTTTTTCTACACCAGCATTCACCATTTTTGACCAGTGATGGGAAAGTCAGTTTTTGAACACCCAAATGGACACCAAATGAAACAAATCAAGAATATTTGGAAATTAGACTTCCCTATATTTCCAACGAGCCATCTCGCGCCCAATTCCGACATCGGGAAGGCATTCAAAAATGGCCTACAAACAGCTCGATGCATTTCTGCACCAGGATTCACCAGTTTTGACCAGTGTTGGGAAAATCAATTTTTGAAGGATCAAATGGACACCAAATGAAAAAATTCAAGTTTTTCTGGAAATTAGACTTCCACATCTTTCCAACGAGCCATCTCGCACCCAATTATGACATCGGGAAGGCCTTCAAAATGGGCTGCAAAGTTGCGCGACACGTTCAGAAATCTGCGCGACGCGTTTAGGCCGAAAATTTCCAAAGGGATGAATTGATGCGCGACGCGCCTGTAGCAGCACGCGGCACTCCTGTAGAAATGGTAAAAAAAACTCACTAGAAACCTTAAAAAAACTCTTTGCAGAGCTGCTCAACTTCTCAAAAAGCATCATCATCGATCTTAAAGGTATACATGTGTCACCATGACCTTTGCAACGACTGTTGAGCAGAGTGAAGGGTTAAATCACAGTCTAACACCAAAGTTTGAATTTTATGTTAAAAAATGAAATTTTCTGTTTTATATTGGCTGGAGATGAAGCCTTAAAAGTGGTTTGAGTTGCATTAATGCGGATAACCAATGAAACTACCCCCGAACCGTGATGAAGAAAGAAGAGATAAAGTGTTTAAGGGTGAAGACAGTAGGTAAGTTTTTAACACAGCCATCATATGAGAATTTTCTATCTTTCAAAGGAGTTTCCTTTTTTTTTAAAAGGAGAAAAAATAGTGTTTTAGCTCTCAGCTCCATAAGGCAGAATCAGTGAGTAAAGCTCATTGCATTTACAAGTGTTTTATCAAGCTGGTGCAAAGAACAGTAAAAGGAGGACAACGTGTTGTTTAAAAAGGATTTTTGTTGGTATTTGACTGGCTACAAGAACTGCATTGACACATCAAACACTACAAGTTTTGTCACCCTATCCTATGAACAGTGAACTTTAGACTGTGTATACACTTCAAGAGATTGTGTTTGTGGTGATAAATTGATTGGTTGGAAGGCATATCAGAAAGGATCAGTATTTTTATTGAAGAAGAACCTTGATTTGTTTAAAAACTTCTCCAGACCCTTGTTATCACATAAAAAACGCTTCAAACTCGATCACCATATCCATAAACTAGTACTTTTGCTGTAAGGATATCCTTTGTTTAAAACTGTGGTATAATGCTGGATATGCTGATGAGGTGCCTACAAGGAAAAGGGTCTTGAACTCAAAACTATGTTTTCACCTTCCTCATCAAAGAACAAGGGTATCTTATATCTTCAAAACATCAAAGGGTAAGTTACCCCTACCAACCACGAAAAAAGACAGTTGTTTACTAAGTATACTATTTGATGGTCTTTCTTGTTCTTCAAGCTCACTGTTAAGTTGATACTCAGATGGTTGCAAAGGTGATTTTCTAGAAGGATAGGGATTCTATATTGAAAAGGGAGTTTTGATTGTTTGAAAGGATAAATTTCGTACAGGCTTCGTTGAAAACCTTTGGAGCATTTTTAAAACTCTGCCACCTTGTTCCATAAACTGTGAAATTTATTGTATTCCTACACTAAAGTCGACTGCATGAGATATAAGTTTTGTTGAGTGTTTGGCATGCTAGACAAGGGGAAAGTTTGTGAAGATTGGGAATTTTATCATTGGTCAGAGATACAAACAGGTTGTTGACCTCCAAACATCATGGAGCAGGGTAACCTTGTCACTATACACAGCAAATTCACTTGACTGCCTATCTTCATTTCACTATGTTTTTTCTTCTAACAAGGTCTACTTGTTGAATTGATATTCAGAAGATGGAAAGGAAGTTTTTCTAAAGAAGCAGGGGTTTTTATATTGAAAGGGGGAATTTTGCAAACATCCAAGGTACAAGTGTCTCTATCAAAACAAGCGAAAGGACAAAGTGTAAAGATTAATTTATTTTGGAGGATAGCAGAAGAAGAGCAAGAAGAGAAGAGGCCAGCGTTAGCCAATTGATGATAAGGAAACAATGAATAAATGCACGAGCAGAAATCAGACCGAAACAAAGTTATATCGACAATGACAAGATGAACAAGGAGGCTAAAGAGAAGCTACCACATGCAAAGAGGAGAAGGCATATCATCACTTGATATTTTACTTCGGGCTTGTAATACGTAACTGAACGAAGTACAAGTCAATATAAAATATTACGTATTGCTAAGAATGCAATCAGCTGCTCATAAAGAAGACTTATTGCTGTTTATCGAGGTTGGAGCTCAGAGGTTCGTGCTCTAGAAAATAGTGGTGAGAGGGAGTTGGAGCTTGCCTTTTCATCACAACAATAATAACATGTGGTTTTCTCCCTTTATGGGTTTCCATTTACATCTGCTATCTCTATGTGTGTTTCTTATGTGTTGATGTGATTCTTTCAATCTGCTTAATTGTTTGCTGCTCTCAACATAAGTATGGTGTCACATTAATTTAATATTGGCTGCAACATTTTAAGACTGTTCACATATTAAGCTATAAATAATTTTGGTGAAATTTTTTAAAAATCTTATGTATGTATTAAACTGATTCACCCCCCCTCTCAGTTTAATTAAAGATTCAACAATTGGTATCAGAGCCAGTTCCTTTTGTACCAGTCTAACCACTGAAAGGAGATCCTAGGCACCCAGGATGGCTAGTCAAGAAGGAAGCACATCCAATAAAGCTCCTTTTTTTACCGGTGCTAATTATGCCTTCTGGAAAATCAGAATGAAAGCATACATAATGTCTTTAGGAATAGAAGTTTGGGATGCTGTGGAATTTGGATATGCCACAAGGTCAACTGATTCAGAGAAAGAAGCTAAACAAAGCTTTGTAGCTAATGAAAAAGCCATGAACACAATCTTAAATGGGCTATGTGAAGCTGAGTTTATCAAAATAATGCACAACAAGACTGCAAAAGATATGTGGGATACTCTAGAAAATATCCATGAGGGAAATAAAAAGGTAAAGACTGCCAAACTTCAAGTATATAGAGCTCAGTTTGAAAATTTAAAAATGAATGATGATGAAGATGTTGGCAGCTTCTTCTTAAGAGTTTCAGAAATTGTTAACAATATGAAAGCTCTTGGAGAAACCATACGAGAAAGTATAATTTTACAAAAGATTCTAAGATCTCTTCCACCCAGTTTTAATCCCAAGGTGTCTGCAATAGAAGAAACAACTGATTGGGAAACCTTGACCATGAACCAGCTACTTGGAAATCTAACAACATATGAGATGAGGCTCCCACAGAAGAAGCCAAGTACAAGGGAGGCAGCCTTTAAAACAGAAAAGAAGAAAGAAGAAAAGGAAGACATATGCTCTTGCTCTGATGAAGAAGAGGCTAAATTTGTCAAGAAACTGGATAGAGGCTCAGGTAAATACAAAGGTAAACTTCCTTTCAAATGCTTTAACTATGGAAGAGTTGGACACTATGCTGCTAAGTGTCCTCACAAGAAAGTAAAGAATCAGGCTCAAGAATCAGAGAAAAATACATCAAAGAACTGGTAGAAAGGAAAGAAGTTCAGTAGAAAATCCTTTTATGCTCAACAAAACAATAGTACATCTGAAGACTCAGATGAACCTTCAAGTGAAGAAGGAACCTATGAATTTTTATTGATGGCCATAGAAGAACTTGAAGGTCTCCTGTTAGAAGATGAAGAAGAAGAAGGTGAAGTCGACCTTGAGGGGGAGCTAAGAAGTGCTCTGGAAGAGATTGATAGACTCAAGCTTAAATGCAGAAAACAAAAGGACATTCTCCTCAAGTATGTACGAGAAGAACAAAATTCAGAAGTCCTTATGCAGCTAAAGATAGAGCTTGAAGAAGCCAAGAAGATAGAGGACATGTTACTTAAGAAAATCAAGGAGAAAACTCAAGAACAAGAGAAGTTGGAAGAAGAAGTAGTATGTCTCAGGAAGAAATTAGAAAATTCTCAAAGGAAAGTGGTTATAAATTCTTCTCAAACAACAAGATCTAGTAAGTTGAATGAAATTCTAGTTTCTCAAAGATCTCCTATGATAAAAACTGGAATAGGCTATGAAGGAGAATAAAGTAAAAGAAAAGAAAAGGAAAACAGAGAGATTATTTTTGTAAAAGAAAAGAAGGATGATGAAGCAGCTCAAATAATTCCTACAAAAGAAGAAACTTATAAGGAGGGAGACAAAACCCAAAAAAATCTTCTAATAACAAAGAATGAAAGAAATACTCAAACAACAGAAAAAGTTTCATATACCCCTGGGTATGTCAAATTTGGAAGCCATCAAAGGAGATTCTTCCCTCCTATGAAAAATTCCACCTATTATGTCTGCCACAAGCTGAGACACATTGCTGCATATTGTCATGCAAAGAGGAGTGATTAAAACTAGCAAAAGATGCAAATAGTGAAGAGACTCTCTCAAGCAAACAAATGGAGAAGACAACCTTACATCAGGTATGCAAATAATTTCTATGGTTACTGTTTTTATTGTAAGGAATTTGGCCATAAAATTATTGAATGTATAAAGTATGGACAAAGATTGATGTTCAACACCTCAAGGAGGTTTATGAATCAAAGAAATTTTGTTCATACTCACAACTCTGCGAAAATTATGACCAAATGTTGTGTATGCAATCAAGTTGGACATATACCTTCCAAATGTCCTCTCAGAAGATGTAGCCCATCATCTCACAAAAGATACCAAACAAAAGGGTGCTTTCAGCGGATAAAGAAGGAGAATAAATGTGACTTGGCTCTAACTGCTCAAGACCTGAAAAGGCAGTGGTACCTGGACAGTGGCTGCTCAAAACACATGACTGGAGACAAAAGCAAGTTTATAACTCTTGATGAAAAGAAATCTGGCAATGTTACTTTTGGCAATGATAAATAAGGTAAGATCAAGGGAAAAGGCTCAGTCAGCATAGAAAATGGAAGAGGAAAGGCCCAACATGTACTATTTGTAGATGGGCTGAAAGAAAATTTATTGAGTGTCAGTCAGATGTGTGACAAAGGCTGTGAAGTTCTTTTTAGAGCACAATATTGTGAAGTCAGATCAAGCACCACAAGTAAGACTCTGCTCAAAGGAGTTCGAACAGAGAGTAATGTTTACATTGTGAAAGAGGAAGATGAAGCATGTCATCTTAGCAAACTAGAGGAGTCATGGTTATGGCATAAACGGTTGGGACATCTCAACTTCGATCACATAATCAGACTAAGCAAGAAGCAAGCAGTTAGAGACATGCTAGAAATAAAAAGGCCTTATAATACCATATGCATATCTTGTCAATTGGGCAAACAGACCCATACATCATTTAAGTCCAAAGATGAGTTATCAACAAGAAGACCTCTCCAGCTTGTGCACATGGATCTGTGTGGACCTGCAAGAACTAAAACTCCAAGTGGAGAATCCTACTTCATGCTGATAATAGATGATTTCTCTAGAATGACATGGGTTGCATTTCTCAAGAATAAATCAGAAGCTCTGGAAAAATTTAAGATATTCAAAGCATTAGCAGAAAATAAAACAGGATGCAAGCTGAAATGCATCAGATCAGACAGAGGAGGCGAATTCATAGATTATGACTTTGCAGATCTATGCAATGAATATGGCATAAAACAACAATTTACTATTGCAGGGACACCTCAACAGAATGGAGTAGCAGAGAGACAAAACAGATCTGTTCAACAAATTGCCAGGGCCGTGATGCAAGAGAGTAATATTCCTCAAACCTTCTGGGTAGAAGCAGTACACACAGCAGTGCATATCCTTAATAAAGCTCACTTAAGGCCAAGCAGTGACAAGACTTCCTATGAACTATGGCATGGAAAGCCATCTTCAATCAAACATTTTAGAATTTTTGGAAGCAAGTGTTATATAAAGAATAATGATGAAAATCTTGGGAAATTTTATGCAAGAGCAGATGAAGGGATTTTTCTAGGATATGCTTCCAAAAGTAAAGGGTACAGGTGCTACAACAAGACCGTTCGAAAAATAGTATAAAGCATTGACGTGACATTTGATGAAGAACTTCCAAACAATACAAGAGATACAGACCGCAACAGTCCATCAGACAGTCATGAAGAAGAAAACCAAGATGATGATGAAACAAGCTAGACAATAGAAGATGCAAAGCTGAGCTCGAAAGCTCCCTCAAGATATACTCAGAAGAACCATCCTGAAGATCAGATCATTGGAGACAAGAAAGTAGGGGTCCAAACAAGAAGGTAGCTAACAGAACAAATTGAAGAGGTATACATAGCCATGTTGTCACAAATAGAGCCAAAGAAATTTGAAGAAGCCAGCAAGGACAAGTCTTGGGTGAATGCTATGAATGAAGAATTGGACCAAATTGAGAAAAAAAATACCTGGGAACTTGTTCCTAGACCCACTGAGAAAAATGTCATAGGGTCAAAATGGGTATTCAAAAATAAAATGAATGAGGAAGGACAGGTAATCAGGAAAAAAGCCAGACTTGTCTGCAAAGGATATTCACAAATCGAAGGACTTGATTACGATGAAACATTTGCCCCTGTAGCCAGAATGGAAGCTATCAGAATGTTCCTGGCATTTGCATGCTACCAAAACTTCAAAGTATATCAAATGGATGTAAAATCTACATTTCTGAATGGAGACTTAGAAGAAGAAGTCTACATGGAACAACCAGAAGGCTTGTCATTAACAGACAAAGAAGACTATGTGTGTAGATTGAAGAAGGCTCTATATGGACTAAAACAAGCTCCTCGTGCTTGGTACTCAAGACTGGATAAATATTTGCAAAAACAAGGCTTTAAGAGAGGTGGAGTAGACAACATTCTATATATAAAAGCCCATGAAAATGAACTCCTGATTGTTGTAGTATATGTTGATGACATTATGTTTGGAAGCAATAGAGAAGAACTAGCAAAAGGATTTGATGATGAGATGAAAACAAAGTTTGAGATGTCTATGATTGGAGAGCTCAGTTTCTACTTAGGACTACAAATTCAGCAAAAGAACACATGTACATTCATCTCATAGGAAAAATACTTAAAAGAAATATTGAAAAAGTTCAAAATGGAGGACTGCAAACCTGTGTCAACTCCCATGATCACGGGATGCAAGCTGTGTGCTGACGATGGATCTGATGATATAAATAAAAAACTCTACAGATCCATGATAGGAAGTCTGCTGTATCTGACAGCATCAAGACCAGACATCATGCTAGTTGTAGGACTAGTGGCTAGATATCAAGCAGCACCTAAACAAAATCACCTTCTTGCTGTCAAAAGAATATTCAGATATGTACAAGGAACAACACAGTATGGACTTTGGTATCCTAAAGGAAAAAGCTTCACTTTGACAGCATACACAGATGCAGATTGGGCCAGCTATGTGGATGACAAGAAAAGCACAAGTGGAGGTTCTTTCTATCTAGGAGAAAGTTTGGTGGCATGGTTAAGCAAGAAACAAACATCTATCTCTCTGTCTACAGCAGAAGCAGAATATATAGCAGCAACAACATGTTGTACACAAGTCATGTGGATGAAGCAAACCCTCCAAGACATGAAGGTAAGCATTTATGAACCTATCTCAATCAAATGTGTTAATACAAGTGCTATAAGTATATCTAAAAATCCTGTGCTTCACTCAAAAACTAAACATATCCCAATCAAGTATCATTTTCTCCGAGAACAAGTGGCTCAGAAGATAGTAAAACTGGAGTATGTACCAACAAAAGAATAGACAGCATATATATTTACCAAACCACTTGCTAGAGAACCATTTGAATATTTGAGAGACAGACTAGGGGTAGTATCGGTAGATGCTACTCTCTGATATAAAGAAAAAGCACAGTTTCAGGGGGAGAACAGAAACGAAAATATCATTCCAAGGGGAGATCAACCAGCAAGGGAAGCATGAAACAGGTCCTCAGGATCAAAAGGATTATGGAAAGAATACATCCAGCATAAAAGAATCAATAAAAAGGCTAAAGGGTCAGTGGTGAACCCAACGTGAATCTAATCCAAAGGTTGGAGCAGCAACATACAAAGTCAGAAGATCTCAGAGAGAGGAAATGCACGAAATGTTGAAAAAAAAAAAACATAAAAATTCAAACCTCTTTCCATTGATGTCAAAAGGGGAGGAAGAGCAAGCAACAGGAGAAAGGACCCTAACAGGAAAACAAAGGAAGTGTATTGCCATCAATGCCAAAGGGGGAGACTGTTGTAAGTGTTGTCATTGATGGCAATGGAGGCAGAAAAGATAGAGATAGACAAAGGAGGCAGCAAAGAAGCGAACAAAGGAAGCAAATATAGATGCAGAGCCGTTATCAGAGGCAGAGGTAGAGGCAGAGACAGAGGCAGTGAATATAGATGCAGAGCCGTTAGCAGAGGCAGAGGCAGAGGCAGAGCCATTATCAGAGGCAGAGGCAGCGAACATAGACGCACCATTTTTATGGAATGGAACCATGTGAAAACCTACATAATATTCTGAGAATCGTAACCCAGGCGGGAGGATACATAATATTCTGGGAATCTTAACCCAAGCGGAAAAGTATATATATAAACCTTATTTTGGGAATCGTAATCCAGGCGGGAGGATACATAATATTCCGGGAATCTTAACCCAAGCGGTAAAGTATATATATAAACCTTATTTCGAGAAACATTATCCAGCTGGAGGATACACTAAAGGCGGAAGCGGAAGCTTATATATATGCAGTGAGATACATATGATGTGCCTTATATATATAAAGGTCCAAAGAATATAAATTTATATGTAGCGCGAGATCTAAAGAACCAAAGGTTCTATCAAAGAACCAAAGTACCATAAGGTGGGACCCTCACAAATCGCATCGGAGAAATGTGTGGCAGCGGAGAATGACAATAGAAGTTGTGATTGCGATTGAAGTTCTGGACCCGATATGGTTTAAACAACGATTTATATATGTTTAAGTTCCGGGGATTTGATAGCTAGTGGGACCCTCACCCAATCGCATCGGAGCATCGGAGCATAAGTATATCGGAACATGCAACTACAAATTGCGATTGCGATTGCGTTTCGGACCCGATGGGCGTATAAACTGTGACTTGATAGGTTTGAGTTCCGGTCTAATCACATCGACAAAATAAAGTGAACAGTATTTCATCGCATCGACACAATTAAGTGAACAGTAATCCATCGCATCGGAACAAGCCAAGATTGTGATTGCGATGAAGTCACGGACCTGATGGTTCAATAAGTCATAATTCATATGTGCATTTGAGTTCCGGACCCATACATTGCATCGACAGAACATCGATTAATCGCATTGGCAAAATAAAGTGAACAATAATTCATCGCATCGGAACAAGCCAAGATTGTGATTGCGATGAAGTCCCAGACCCGATGGGCTTATAAACTATGATTCATGTAAGGTTGAGTTCTGGTAAATAGTGAATCATCGTAATCTGAGCATCGGAGCATTGGAATGTCGATACATTCAAATGGAAATTGCGATTGCGATCAATCGCAATCGGAAGAAGTCGAGGAGTAATGTATAGCATCAGAAAGCATGGCAAGTGGGCCTGGATATCTGATATTCTATTGATTATATGGAATCGACCCCTTATATTAATGTTTATAATGCTTGACTCGGGGAATATGCATTAATGGTGATATATTTATATATTGTGCTAAAGTCGAAACTTATAGAAAATGAGGTGCATGTTGGGCATTCGTTAAAGTGAATTCATGGGTCTTTAAATTCGGTTGGAGAATATATATGTATATATATGCTGATCCATATAACAAATATGTTGGTATTTAATATAATGGTTTTTATAAAGTTCACAGATTGGGTTTATTACAAGAGCCTGCAAGGATGAAAAAGAGAAAGACAACTGCAGAAAAATGTGCAGTAATCCAAAAGAACAGAAGAGGGTTGATTTGAAAATAAATTATATGGACAGAGAATGTGTAAGCAGGCAGCCCGAGCACAGAGATTGAGAGTGAACAGACATTTCCCAGACTCATATATTTAAGAATAAAACCTGAAAAGCGGTTACATATGTGGCTGGTGCACACAGGTACAGTAAACAGATGAATAGATGTAGAAGTGAACCAAATATACAGAATAGTCACTCAATAGTAGCAGAAAAGACAAATCCAGCAAAGCCAAGTCCTGAAAAGGAGTTGAGTGGAATTTAAATGTGTAATTGAAAATGTAAATATTTTTGTTTTATATTGTTTGTGATGCAAAGGAAAGTGTCCAAAGGAAAAAGAAAAATCCCATTGTAACATTGAAATTTGTACATATTCTTATAATTTTAAAATGAGCTGGAAAAAGGAATGAGAAGACAGAAGCCAAAGAGTCATGACTGTTCACTCCAAATTCCTTGTGAAATACAAACAGTCATGTGAGGAACTCTATATATAATATAAACTGGATATGCATAAAAGAGATTAGAGAGAGTGAGTATAGAGAATGCATGAAAATTGAGGCAGAGGAGATAAGGAAGAGAGGAGAAAAAAGAGATGCTACAGAACAGAGCTGATATCTGAGGTAAATCAACAAACATTTTTTTTAATTGAGGAAGTTGGAGCTTCCCTATCAAGTTGAAGCTTGATAGCTGTCAGTTGTTGTTACACCATTTTTTGGTCATCTAACCTACTATCATTAGATGGACCCAAGTACACCATGTAAGACCAATTTTACCCTAAGTAAAATTGCTTTCACTATGTCAGATAACTTAATAAACCACATTTATTAGGTTGCTTATGGTCTAAACAGGAAACCCCAAAAGGAAATATTAAACAAATCTATATTTGTTTGATTTTCCTCATGGGATAATTAATTAAACAATAATTTAATTATTATTCCTCATCATGTTTAACCCAAAACAAAGAAATTAATTAGATAAATCTCTATTTATCTTATTATTTTCTAGGAATAATTATTTAAATATTATTTAAATAATATTCCTTGTTAAATATGACTAAATCACCCACAAATAATTAAATAAATCATTATTTATTTGATTATCATTCAACCACTTCCCTAAAATGATAAATAAATCATTTATTTATTTATTATTTACAAATAAAGGGATTTGACCCAAGTCAAATACCTTTTCCCTCCAACAAATATAATAAAATATTCCATAAAAGGTGGATCTAGATTTGGTTAACGTTATTTTAATCATGCACCAAGATCTAGAATGACCCAATATTTTGTTATAAATAGGAGGGTTTTCCCCTACCATTATTCACCTTTTGTTGCCTATTGGATCACTCTGGATCTAAACTCTTGGTTTGACTTTGAGCCATTATCATTGTCATATTTTCCATTATTTGCTGTGTGAGCTCCCTTTGAGTTCTATCTTTGTCTGGGTTTTCTACACCAACAGGAGAGAGAAATGCTAGATCTGAAGTGCTGAGGACTTCCAAGAACCCTTCCCATTGAGGAGAATTGAAAACATCTTCTTGTTTTCCTCCCAGGAGCCCTTAATACAAAAAATTCTTTCAAAAATTGTTCTTGTCTTGTCTATTGGATATATGGAGCAAACCCTTCTTTTTACTGCTTAATGTCTTTCTATGCATAGATCTGGTTTTTGCAGCTCTTGTCTTGATCAACTAACTACAGATCTGAAGATATTGGCAGCCATATTTGATGTTAGGGCTATTAGTTATGCGTAGCTAAAGTGGTTTTTTTTCGTACACTTCGACAAAGGATTCATACTAACAATTGGCGACTCCACACAGGTTTTCAATTACGACCGCTGTCATTTTTCATATTCCTGCATATCCAGCTACTTCAGCACCTAGGGTTTCTTTTCAGCTTTTTTTTTCTCCCTATTTTCATGTTGTTTTTCACCTATAAAACCCTAAAACATTAAAATTTCTAACTTCAGCGTGTTTCTGGCCCTATTGCGCAGGTGACAGACATCAGCCGCAACTGAGACGACAACTTTTCCGCAAATCTGCTGCCGGGACAACTGGAGTTGGAGGTCTCACTTTTCAGCCCAAAAACTGTGACCTGGACTCCAGGTCGCACTTTCCAGCCCTTTTTCTGCGACCTGAACAGGAAAACAGGTCAAAACCTGCGACCTGTACTTTTTTCTGCTGCTTTTCTGCAATTTTTCTGGGTTTTGCTGAAGCTTCTGTCAGGGTTTTCCAGCCTCTGTCTCCACCCGTTTGGACCTATTTCTGATCTTTTTTGCTCATCTAAGTGGGAACCTAGCCCCTAGGGCTTCAGTACCCTCCACTTTCGGTGGAAGAGTTTTAGTTTTTTCAGGTGTCTGATTTTTCAGAGTTTCAGCCTTCGCTTTTTCAGATCTGATACCTCATCCTTAGATCCCTTTAAATCAGCTCTTCTTCCTTTAAAATCACCTCTTGTAGTTTTGTTTGGACCTCCCTTTAGGACCCCCTCCCTGTCCTTTCCGCTTTTTGCTGATTTCCTCCTTTTTTCCAGCCACCTTACCTCTGCCTCTTGGCTATGATCTGCACCTCTTTTCAACAGCTTTCTCCTTTAGATCCCTGTCCCTTTCGACCCTAGATATATTGGCCTCTTTTTAGTGTGTTTTGACTAGATTTTTTCCCTCTTTTAGATTAGTTTTGAGAGACCCGCCTTCTTGGGTTCAATCGATGCACTAGTAGCTGTTAATTTTCTGTTATTTCAGCATTATATACTGTTTTTGCAGCATTATTTTCAGTTACGCAGCACACTTTTTTCTCTTGCTCTCAAAACGAAAAGGGTTTAAAAATTAAAATTAACGCATGCCACACACTCACCCTAAGCGAAGAAGAGCCTGGTTTACACCGCCAGGCAAAGACTTTAAAATAAATTGACACTGCACCTTTTTTCCCTTGTTTCCACATTGTAATCACTTGATTTTGCACCTCCCTACCCTTGTCGGTCATTCTTCTTCCCCTCGTGCCGTGTTTGTGTTGTCACCATTGTGCCCCCAAGGCGCGCCTCCCGGAGACTTCTTGGCCTTCACCCTCAGTTTTCGGTCGGTCGACCTGCTCCGTCCCGCCGTCGTTGAGCCAGTCCTCCTCCGAGTCCGCATTCCGACTCCTCTTCTGATTCATTGGGTTCTCCTTTTACTTCTGGTTCTCCCCCTGTCACCTTCACTATGTCTGGTCCAGGGCCTAACGCTAGCGGTACTCCCGGCCCTAATGCCGGAACTACTACTAGCGGAACCGCCACAGGAACTACCTCGGCCGCACCCTTGCTACCGTACATCGCAGGCCTCAGCCTCCCCGATTTCAATCAGTTGATCAATGACCCTATCCGCCACGATGTTGGTTGGCCTGCTATGCCAACCAAGCTCCCCTCCGACATCCCTAAGTTTGAAGGCCTTGCTGGAGAAGATCCAACCAACCATGTCTGATCTTTCCACATGTGGTGTTCCTCCAATTCCATTACCGATGATTCCATCCGTCTTCGGTTGTTCCAACGCATGCTTATCGACGAAGCTTCCAAATGGTATGTTGACCAAGCCACCTCTTCCCATACCACCTTTGTGACCATTGTCCAAGTCTTTTTATCTTATTTCTAGCTCCCTCTCCGATACGATACTAGTACGGAGCTCTTGACTTCCTTTAAGCAAACCTCTTCGACCCGCCTTTCTACCCATGTTCAGGAATGGCGAAGAAGACGGAGCTTATGTCGAGCCCCCCCCCTTCGAAGATCGGGTTTATATGGACTAGTTCCTTCGCACTCTCTTAGCTCCCATCGGCAAAGATGTCGCCTCCCATTTCCCTCAAACCGAAGAAGCCGCCCTCCAAATAGCCTTGAAATATGACCTGATCTACGCTCAGTCTGGTTATGTTTATACCGTCCTTCCTGACCTCCCCAGGCCTGGAGGCGCTAACGCCCCGGGGGCATCTCATTCCACCGACGGTATCGTTGGAGCCCTTTCTCATCCGTATGCTCAACCTCCTATGGGCTATGGTCTCCCTCAGGGAGGGGCCAGCACCTCTAGCACTTTCCCCCCTCCAGGTAGCATGTATCCAGGATACGGCATGCCTCATCCTTTTGCCCAACCTCCTTCTTACCTCAATGTTGCCCAACCTAACCATTACCCTTATCCGCAGCCTGGTGCGCCAGCTCCTCCAGTATATGTGCTTCCCTCTCCCTTGCCTCCTCCAACCCCGCAACAGCACCTACAGCCCCCTCCAGGGCAAGTATTTGCACAACAGGGCATGACTAATCCCCCGTCTTCTCAAAGAAGGTGGAGAGGCAATCCAAACCAATCTGCCCCTGGTACTCATGGGCCCAATCCTCAAGGTATTGACCCTAACACTGCTAACCAGCAACAGGGCACTCAGCCCAAGCCGGACAGGCCTCTTCGCACAAATAAGCCTTGTTCGTGTTGCGGTGTTTATGGTCATTACACCCATGATTGTCCCCTCTTACCACAGATGTGGCAGATGTGGGAGTCTCAAGCCACATTGCGAGGACAACGTGCCTCCCCTCATGCTCCCCCTAATGTGGCCACTACTCAACCAGCTGTGTTTACTGATCCTTTCCCTCCGCAAGGATTCATGGCTACCCAACCACCTGATGGACAGGTCGCCACTCCACCTTCCCTTTCTGGTTCCTCTGATTACCAGATCCTCATGATGAACTCTGATCCATCCACAACCGTCGACCTTCACCTTCAAACTCGGTCTCGCCAGTACCCCAAGCCTCCCGCTCAGTCTGCCCCCGAGTCCCCTTCTTCTGGTTCTACAGAGCCTCTTTCGACATCCAATGGTCCCTTACATATCCCTCAACCCAAAGTTGAGGTCCATACCAAGATTCCTAAAGGACCGTTACATTGAAATGCTGCTTCTGGTCGAGCTGCTCATTCGTATAGAATAGTAGATGATTTGGCGCAATCTCCTGCTGCCATTTCCACGTTGGAACTCCTCCAGTCGTGCCTTTCCCAAAATAAGGCTCTGCTATCTGCCGTGGGCGCTGTAGATCCTGCTGATGACCAAATGATTGTTTTCGACGCCCAAAAATCAAAACATCCTCCTCTTCCTGCTTCCGTCGCCTTCCAAATCCCAGTCAAAATCTGGAATGCCAACGTTTCTCGGTGTATAATTGATGAGGGGGCATCCACCTATGTGATGTCTGCTTTGGTTTGGAAGCAACTCGGATCTCCTGAGTTGGCCCCTTCCACGATCACCCTTCGAGCGTGGGACGGCCACGCCTCCCAGCCCATTGGCCTTTTTCGCAATTGTCCTATCACCCTTGCCGGTAAGACCGTTTGCATTGACGTCGAAGTCATCGACGCCCCTCTAGACTACAACATCCTATTGGGGCGAAGCTACACCTATGCCATGTCTGCTGTCCCATCCACGATTTTTCTCAAGATGTCTATTCCTCACAATGGAAAGATAGTCACCATCGACCAGTTGGCTTACCATGAGCCACCGTCTCAGACCTCCCCGGAGATGACCATCTCTTCTGTAGCCAATAAGCAAACCGTCGATTCCTTGACCAGTGTCTCCCCCGACGTCTACAAAGATTCCTCCCTGCTTGGCACTTTTCTTGGTCTCCCCCCTCCTCATATCTCTGATCCTAGCTTATCGAATGTTTGCATGATGCAATCATCTCGGGCTGCCCTTAAGCGACCCGCTTTGGCTAGTCAGCAACCTCAGACTCAACCTCGCTCGCCGCAACCCGCTCCTAGCCCTTCATCTCCGCCAGTCGGACCTCCTCCTTCTGGCCCTTCTCCCACAGTTGGTATCCCTGAACCCCTTTATCCCCCTGGATCGGTTCCCCTAGGCCTTAACCATCTCGGAGCTGTCCCTCCTGGTCATTACCCCGCTGGTCAGATACCTTTCCTGGCTCCCCCTCGCGGAGTCTATTCGGTCCCCGTCATGGCCACCCTCTCTCTCCCTAACCTGACCCTGGGTATACCCGTCTGGTACCTTGACCCTCCAGCCACTACCCCTCCTAGTCACCCCAAACCCTATCTTGCTTTGACACCAGTTCAACCGGTCCCCCTCACTTCTTCCATTGCTACCATGCCCCCTGCACCTCCCCAGGACCCTACCCCTGTGGTGACAACTCCAGGAAAGAAAGGCAAAGCTCGCAAGGGGGCATCCAAAGACAAGGCCACCCCAACTGACCTAGCTCCTCCTCCACCCGCAAAGCCTTGCCCCTTGTGTGATGTCATCGGTCACGCCACCCATACTTGTCCCGAGTTGCCCCGCATTCAACCCATGGTTAAAGTCGCGTTCCCTGAGTCTACGGTCTCCGACCCTTCTCTTCCGTCCCCATCCGTAACCAAGAACCCAAAAACTATTCGCACCAGCAAACCCTGTGTTTTATGCGGTGTCCATGGCCATTATTCCCACCATTGTCCTCACCTGATGCATTACCGTGCCTCTTTAGAAGTAGTTCGAGAGTACGAGGTTGAACAAAATCAGTCCACCTCTCCCATACTTGCGCAGTATGCTTCAAGATAGCTTGAGGATCCCTCCACTCCCATTGACATCCCCCTTCCCGATGTCCCGATGACGGAGTCTACTACCACCATCCTCTACCTATCATCCTCTGTACTACCCTTGGAGAACATTCCCCTTGAATCCTCCCCTGTTGTTTCGCTCGATCCCCCTTCAGCGACCACCCTGGGCCCAACATCTTTCAACCATTCATTTCCCTGTTCTTCTGTCATTCCCCATGACGATTCATATGCGAGCCTTTCTTCCCCTACGGATGCTTTAGGTAACTTTTCTGTGTCATGTGGTGTCTTTTCCACCTTTGACCCCCTCTTTTCCGCCCCTACACGAGATAACTCCACCCGTATCTCTGTTGACCTCCGCAGCCCGAGTCCCCGTCATACCTCCTATAGCCCTCCTATACCACCCTCTAGTTTTTATATGAGTCATAGCCATCCTGCTCATCGCACTCCCTCCCGAAGTTGCTGCTCGATGTCTTCTGTACGCTCACGCTGCCTTCATTGTCCCTCCTCCCCCCATTTGTTGTCTTGTAACACTATTCCGCAGGACCTCCCGTCCCCACCCTATATCGGTTACGCCGATGGTGCAAGTCGTTACTCCCGGAATCTAGCCTCGGTAGGTTGGGCCATTTTCACCCCCTTGCATGCCCTTGTGCTCTCAAACGGGGTCTGCATTGATACTGCCACCAACAATCAGGCCGAATATGATGCAGTGCGTGGTATCTTAGCCGATGCCCTCTTTCATCGCATCCTCCATCTGCATGTTCGTTTGGATTCCCTACTTCTTGTCATGCAACTAAATGGTGTTTATAGTGTGTGTAACCCTATGATGTTTAGACGATATTTATGAGTGAAACTCTTGATACGTGAATTTGAAACCATAACTTTCAACCATGTACCTCGAGAACAGAATCACTATGTGGATAGTATTGCAAACCATGTTCTAGATTGGCATTTATCACAAGCATTTCATACAAGACAATAACATTCATAATCATTAAAAAAGATGCATATCCATAATATGTGTCACAAAACATGTGTTTAGAGTCCATCTACTCTGATACATATGACATGCCCATCGCATGTTACAAAAACTCAAAACTGGGGGCACCACCTGCCCCTACATACACACTAGGAGGCACCACACGCCCCACACCTACTCACTATCTAGCGGATCCCGAGCCAATGGCTCTGCTCCTGCAACTCGTAGATCATGTATGCCTTGACTGGCCATCGCCATGCGCCGCATGACACCTCGCCATTCTGAGGGTAGACCAATACATGGCTCCACGTACTGGTCGTCTAAGTCTTGCCACCCGCGCTCTGAAACTTTGGTCAGCAACCTATCGCATCTACGGCGGATGTCCTCTAGAAGGGCGGCCGCATCCTCATTGCGCGCTGCTCTCGACCCACTCGGCCCTGCAGCTCCATAGGCTGCCGGTCGTCCCATATATCCGGCCAGTTTTACCAGAGCTATATCTGCATACCAAAAGTACATGAATCAGTACCCTATCTACTATTCAATAAATTTAACATGCCCATACAAGAATAGTAATTTTTCACTTACCATCGGGCCCCCATACTCGACCAGGCGGAAGTGGCAGGTCCGGATCTCCACAATAACTCATCCCACTATAGGGATAGTCGTCTATGTATAGCGGCATCTGATCCCAATGGGAAAAAAACTCAGGACGAAACACCCGTCCGACCGCCCCTCCTCCTCCTCTACACAGTAGGCTCCCCCACCGGCGCATCTTGGGCTCCCTCAGGCCCCCATCTGGGAGCTATATACGAGGTCGTAGGGTCGGGATCTTCTCAAAAAATAAGGAACACAATAAAGTCCCATACGAGAAATCGTGGTTCACTTGCCGCTTGCAAAGCGACAACTGTCGTTTTAACGACACCAACATTATTTGGGCCCACCCATAGTAGGTCCCACTCAACACACTCTCTACGATCATCATCTGCCCCCCAGTGATGTGATGGAACTCCTGGCTGTCCAGGATCCGCAACACCGCTGCGGCCACTCCCCGGGTCTCCAGTCTCTCTAAGTCCCCGATCGGTATCTGCATCCCCTTGACTTGGAGACCCAGTCGGCAATGCCGATCCACATACTTCATGATGTCCCGCCCCCGCAGTAACAACGGCTGCGTGTTTCCCACCATCCCAAGTGGCGGGAGACCTGTCAGGAAATACACATCCTAGACTGTCAGTTCGATCCTATGTCCCTGCACTACAAAGACCTCATGCTCTAGATCCCAATAACTGATAATCCGGGCCAACAAGGGCTCTCCAGCTCTCATCAAAGGGTTCTCCAAAAACTTCAGAACCCCAAACCTGGCCAACACACGATGGACACCCTGATCTACCTGGATCTCTGCCTGTACTGTACCCAGGTCTCTCTCTCTCTCCAGTTCACCCATATATCTGCCATATCTGCACAAAAACATCATCTTTGTCAGCCTACAGATAGGGAATACTGTAACCAAACACAAAAAACCCAACTCTCAGCCATCAAACAGCACTAAAACCCCCTCATCTTCCAGGTCGCACTTTTCTGCCAAATCCTGAGACAGGTCGCACCTTTTTGCCCAAAACCTACGTCCCAGGTCGCAGATTTTGGCCCAAAAAGTGCAACCCAGCCAAAAATATGCAAGGGGGTATGTTCCTGAGATTCTAGGCCCTAATCTGAAATTTCAATCCATCAAAATGAAAGAGTAAGGTTAGGCCTCTTACCTGCAACTGACAGATCTCGATTCCAATGGTCGGTTTGTCCGCTACGCTCGCTGCAAGATTTAGGGCCTTCTCTCCTCTCTACATTCACCACAACAACATTAGCAAATGAGTGGATTTGGAGGGAAAACTGCCTTATTAAAAGAGAACCCTTGTTTCTTCTTTCGCCTGCTACGACCATACCGTAGCTCCGTTTGACAAACCGTCTACACCATTGGAAATCTCTCACCGAGCCCTCAAATGGGTATCTGTTAGTTTTTTGTGATTTGATACTTCACCAGGGCACATTTTGTCCAAGATGGGTCACTTCACCTCTCCTGAAAATTGCATTTCTTCACTTACAACACTTGTACTTGGGGCACCACTTTGCCTCCTTACTTGTCTTTGTTTGTGTTGATTTTCGTCGTGAGTTACCATATTTTACTCATGTTTTCATGGTACCCCATTGGACCTTTACTATGTGGCAGCACCATTGAGTCACCCTTGTTTAGAGCATCCAAGTGGAGTCATCATCGCATTCATGGAGTCTATCCCGAGTCCCTTTGTACCCCGCTATAGTCCTCCATCCCTCATTGCTTGGTTTCTCTCTTGTGTCGCACATTATGACCTTCAGTCCCACTGTCCCTTATCCCTGATGATCTTGTGTCAGTCGCTGCCATGTCATTCATGCCCTTTATGCTCTAGCAAGGGAAGTCATCCATTTTCTACTCAGTCCCCTCCATTCCACCATCATCATTGGTATTAGTTTGTCCGTCGCTCTGCTATTTTCTCTCGTGCGTTAGTTGAGGATCTCTCATTGCCTCACCTATGGCGGACCTCCTTCTGTCGACATCAACTCCTTCATTCCAGAAGACAGGTCTAGAGGGTGGTGTACCTTGGTTCCAGCTTCCACTCTTGTTCGGTGCCTCGGATCAGGCAAAGGGATCTCTCATTTCCCTTTGACTTGATTGTTTCTCCACTCCAGCTCCTTTCATCATGATCGAGATCTGTATGCTTGATGGTCCAGTGATGCAACAACAGATATTGGTGATGCCTGGGTGTGTGTGAGATGTCTCAGCCCTCATGAGGGGGTGGCCCTACAGGTAGCCCCCCACATACCCGGATGACCTCTTCATTACTGCCTTCGATGCAACTCCATATATTTGATGATGTCGGCCTTAGCCGCTTGCAGCGCCTCTTTGATTTGCATGTATCAGTCAGATTTTGTGAGCCCTTCCCCACTTATAGGGGGCATTTGGGTTGTATTTGTATCTCATGTACTCAGATATTATTGTATAAGTCCTGGCTGTTATCCCAGGCACAACATGTATGTGGGATCCCTCATTGTATTTTTATCTGGCTCATGTTTATGCCGGCTGTACTTTATGATTCATACTAACAGTTGTAGCTAACTGAGGTTGGAGCCTCTTGTAGGTTGGTGCCTGCAGAAAAATAGTCTTGAGAGGGAGTTGGAGCTTGCCTTTGCATCACAACAATAATAAGATGTGGTTTTCTCCCTTTATGGGTTTCCACTTACATCTGCTGTCTCTATGTGTGTTTCTTATGTGTTGATTTGATTCTTTCAATCTACTTAATTGTTTTCTGCTCTCAACATAAGTATGGTGTCACATTAATTTAATATTGGCTACAACATTTTAAGACTGTTCACATATTAAGCTGTAAATAAGTTTGGTGAAATTTTTTAAAAATATTATGTATGTATTAAACTGATTCACCCCCCCCTCTCAGTTTAATTAAAGATTCAACATAGTTCTGAGTTAAAATGAGTTGAAAATGTTACATAGGTGAAATTGAGAATATCTCAATATTTTTATTGCTGCATAATGAATTATTTTGTCCAGATTGTGGGCCCATAACCCACAGGATCCACGAATTGTGAAAAGTGCAGTTTTGCATCATTAGTTCCACATGCTCAAAACAGAACCAAAGAGAAAGATGAGGATGCATTTCAAATGATAAATTACAACCCTTATCTTTCTATTTTACTTTTATGCAAAATAATGTTTGTGTGCAGAGTGTTCCAATGCCACAACCATGGTAAGTCAGATTGCCTAATCTTGATTTGAACCATGCTTTAAATTTTATGTCAATAGTTTAGAGAATCAAGATTGCCAAACAACTTAATCTTGACAATCAAATAACCTAGGTAGAGAATAAAAGAGTTCACTGGTTTAATCTGAACTCTTGGAAGAAATAAGGATAGAAGTAGATGGTTTATTTCTATTTTCAAAAATAAAAATGTTAAGAGTTTTCCAGTTCAAGTGCACTCAAAGAAGAAAAAATGTTAGGAAAAGTAGGTTGGGTAGGTAGAAATGCTATTGAAAGAATCATATGTTGTAGATTATTAAGATTATCACTTCAAAAGAAATATCAGCAAGTGAAAAGAAGGGAAATCTGCCCAATGGAAAAGTCACCGGTCTACAAAAAATCAGATATTTGATAAATTGAAAGTTCTGGACACCTCCAAAAGGGAGCTTCCCTCCCCAAGTGGAGCCACTGTTAGTAATCAGTAATTTTTGCTGATATCAAAAGATGAATAAGTTATGATCCTATATTTCTAAAAACAAAATTTGAGAAATATTGTGAGTTTTATAAATCTCACTGTCTTCATTATCCTAAGTCAAAATGTTTCACTGAATTTCCCCCTCTGTCTTCTAAAGGTTTACCCCACTGCTACAAAGAAGGACTTCATTATTTGGGCCTGTTTTCCTCATTTCACCACCTCAGCCTCACTGTCATTCATGCCCTTTTTCCTCTAAAAAACCAATTTCTTCCTTTCCTTAAAACCCTCATAAAAACCCCTTCATTCATCATTTTTCCTCTAACATATTAAACAATGTAAAAACTCCCTTTTTACATTGTTTAAAGCTAAGTTTTTGCTTATCGAGTCCTTTAAAGTTATACATAAAACCCTGTTTTATGTAAAACCCACCCTCTTATAAAGATATAGGCCTTAAGCCCTTTTTATCTTAGCCCCAACCCCCTTTTACCCTTATAAAACCTCGGCCTCCGCTATCCTAAACCCCTTCCCCCGTATGAATTATACCTCTGCCCTTTTTATTTCATACACCCCGAAACCTTAAAATAAAAGCCCCAAACCTTCGAAATATTGAAACAATGGGCCCCTCCTCCCTCTATCCGACACCCCTTTATAAACCATATAAAACAACACATCTCATTAAATATTATAAAACCTTGTTTTATATATTAAACCCGACCCTTAAAGGTTTTTAGCCCCCTCCACTCTAGCCCTACACTCCCTAACACCTACGTGACCCAAACCCCATCATCCCATAAGCCCCGCTCTCCATGAATCCTTTGCACTTTGGTCTTGCCACTCCGCACCGTTGATCCAAGCCCTGGACCCCGATCCAACGGCTATCGCTCCCCCCCTTGTTAATATAAATCCCCCCATCAAACCTTAAAAAAGGCTACATTTGCCCTTTATTTATTTAAGCCTCGGGCCCTGCCTTCCACTATACCCCGCATCCATTTAGATTACGCCACCTGTCCCCAGGGTCCACTCCTGAAACCTACCACCTCTCCTCCAACATGCGATCACTGTTGATCTTCACCAATCGAGATTCGATGATCTTCACGACATATCGCATTTTAAGTGGCGCCGGGTTTAAAGTTTTGAGACCCGCGCAAAATGGGCAGTTTCACCCTGCCATGCGACAATCACCCAATGGTATCGTGCACCCTCTCCCAAAAACCATTTATCTCCCGTTCTCCGCGCGATAAAACCATTCTCGGTTTTCGAAATCGCTTTTGTCCTCTGCACCAAAATTCAAAACGTCCTGCCTCTGTTTGAACTTCCTCCTGGTTCCACCTCTGGAACCTTTCCCCTTGCACACTCTCCTCCTTTGAAAACGCCTTTCGACAGTCAAAAACCCCGAAAAAAGAAGTAAAACCCTCCCCGCAGGCTTTTTTACTAAATGGTTTTTGTCTTGTGCACGTTTAATGGCAGAAAGGTCCACCGTGCCCTCCCACAGTCCAAAAAGGATTGAATTAAACACTGGATGAAGATCCAGTGGTTTCATTCAAAGTTAAAGGGACCAAAGGCCCTGCATCAAGATCGATCATCGATGAAATATGATCATCGATGGATCAAAAGGAACCCTCTAGCCACGAAGACAACCTCCCCTGCACATAGAAAAAACAAACAGTCAGAGAAACAGTGAAAGGAAGAAAGCAGAAAGATTAGAGGGCTAATCCTAATCAAAGGCCAAAAAAAAATGTTTTCCAGCTAAGCAGAAGTCAAAGGTGAAAGGATAAAGGAAAAAGATGATAAAGATAAATAAAAAATGATTAAAAGAATAGAACAGATCACAAACAAATTAAAGAAAAAGTGATAAAAGCAGATAGTCAGAGCATAAAAGACAGAGTTTAAGGCCTAAATATAGAGATTAAAGATAAAACAAAGGACAGATTTACCCAAAACATATTCGAATGACTCAGCTTGTGGCAATTAATCTTCTCCAAATATATTTTTACCACCTAGTGTTGTGTTTCCTTCAATAAAGCATTAGGCAGTTATTGAGCTAAGTCAGAGATATTTATATCTACCAGAGCTAAGTCAGAGATATTAGGTAGTTCTTGATACTCAAATTCTTCCTTTCTCAAACACTTAGGTCTGTGTTCAATTTATAGATGAACTGTAGGTTGTTTTGAAATCAATAGCTTTCCAAAAATAGGCAAGACATGTTTCCATTCATGTAGATGTCAAATGGACACTTGGATCCGAAGCTTGACACATGTGAACTCTTCTAGAAGGCATTGGCCAAGTGGAGATTCTAGAACAATGAGAATTTCTCTCCCAATGTGACCAACGCACCTTTGAATTTCGAGAAGTGCTTTGCAGAGCAGCCTTGCATGGGGCTACCTGCATATGCAACGCACTTAGGCCCCTTAGAGCTTGCATTGGTGAGCTTTCATATGCTAAATAATAAGCTTCAAACCATGGAAACCTTTGCTTGATGAAAGTCTTGCTTGATTTGTATTGTTTTCTTTCTTAGATCATATAGAAACTGAGATGATAGGGAATGATGGACCCTTGATCATCGGTCCTGGAGATGATGCACAATTAACCAGGTCATTGGGAATGGCACCCAAATTGACCTATAACAAGGGTGCTTAATCAAGCCACTAAAATGATCTCCATTCACATTATTAGTGATTTTATTCCTACTAAGGAGATTTATGGTTCTTGATACCCTCTTATTCTTCTAACTAGGAAGAAAAAACAAAATCTAATATTCCAACTAGCTTATAGCTAATTGGGAATATTACATTTATTTAGATGATATTACAGTTTTCTCTAGGTTAGATGAAGGTCATTTGAAACATTTGCAACAAAATTTTGAAAAATGGAGAAGGTATGGCTTGTCTTTAAACCCCAAGAAGTCTCATTTTGCTTTGAAAGAGGGGAAATTACTTGGGCATATTGTATCTAGAGAAGGAGTAAATATTGATCCTAAAAGGGTAGAATAAATTAAAAATATACTTTTTCCAAGGAATAAAAAGGAAATTCAAATTTTTTTGGGAAAAATATATTTCCTTAGGAGGTTTATCCTAAATTATACAAAAAGGAGATCATTGATATGTTGAGAAAGGATGCAGAAATCAGATGGAGCATGAATTCCAGAGAACATTTTGTAAGAATCAAGGAATATTTTCAAGAAGCTCCAGTATTGGTGAGTCCTAATTATAAGAAACCTTTTCAAACCTTTTCATTTGCTTCTCCTTTTACTATTGCAACAATACTTTTGTAGAGAAATCCAGATTATAAGGAACATCTAGTAGAATTTTTTAGCACGGTGTTAAGGTATAAAAAGCTAAAGTATAATATCCTAGAAATGCAAGATTATGCTCTGGTTGAAGCATTGAAATATCTTAGAGTTTATGTTCTTCAGTCTCATATTATTGGATATGTTCCTACTATTGTTGTTAAGGACGTGCTGACTTAGAGTGATGATGATGGAAAAATAGGAAAGTGGATAGAAAAGTTCCAAGATTATGACATGGACATCAAAACAACCAAGTTGGTAAAGGGAAAAGGACTAGCAAGAATCTTGACAGAAGCCAATTATCAAGCTATGGGAATCAATTTGCTAGATGAAGTTGCTAAATCAAAAACTGCAGAAGAAAAAGGTAATGATAAAGAGCCCGATAACAAAATACAATATAAGTACCTTTGTTCTTAGTGGTATAAAGATGTTGTCCATTATCTATGTTTTCTTAGTTGTATCTCTTCTTTAGATAGAGAAAAGTACAAATCTCTTAGAGTGAAAGGTCATAAGTATGTGATAACAAATGGTAGGCTATATTTGTTGATCAGCGGTTGTCATTGATGTCAACCCAAGCAGCACCAGGGGCAAACCCAATATTTCATGGGACTTTTGACCTACCAAATTACTATATTCTGGTTCAATAATGCTTTTGATGGTTTCTACTTGTCGAGATATTTCCGTTGATATATGGCACGCCACGTAATTCTTCACGGTTTGAGAGATATTCATGTTTGAAGTTTATACCCCCAGTTAGTGGGCTAAAACCCCATAGGGTTGTGGCATGGGTCATTGAAAAGTCATAATTAATATTTTTTAAGCTCCTAAAATTCCTCCCACGTTCACTTGTTGAAGCCCCTCTCAACCTAAGCATTTATATAAATTGTGCTCCTCATTTCCTCCTTATGTAAGGGATTTCAACATGTGAAATAGGTCATCATGGAATTTTTGCTCTAAATTTTTTCTACGAAGGTTCAAAAGCTCAAAATTTTTATGGAGCGAAGCTGAAATCTTGAGGAAGCTCCTGTGAAAATTTCAGATCAAGGTGCGCACCATTTTCGGAGATATGATCTGTGGAAGTCAGTGTTTTTGCAGGATCATGAAATTCATCTCAAAGAAGTGACCTTGGGAAAATCATCATAACTCTCTCTCTGAGTATCGGATTAAAATTCTGTAAAAAGTGACAGATAGTGCATGGATTGTAGTTTTCTCTCTATAAATTTTAGAGCCAAATGAAGAAAACAATGACACGTGGCACTCCGTACAAGTTCGCTCTACTGAAACAGTCCATAATCAGGGCCTTGTGAGAGATTGGGCATAACTCTCCCTTGAAGAATCCAAATTGGGTCAGACCTATGGCATTGGAAAGAAGACTCATAGGAATAATATAGGGCTTGAAATCACATATTGGGGATTTGAAATAATATAGATACACCAATTTCAATATCGAGCTCCTAGAAGGCAAGAAAAAGCTAGATCATGTGTTGTCAAGGGTTGCAAAGGATTAGAATTTCTAGGGCAGCAAAGAAAAACAAGGTGCAGTAGAGGGTAGCATGACAAGAGCAGCAACCAAAGTGCATAACAGCAGCAAGAAGTTCATCACATGAAGTCTTCAAGTGGGCAGCACTGAATACAGTCATTGTAAAGGTATCATTGTACTAAGTCATTGTAAATACATTATTATAAAAATTGTACTAGTGTCTATCTGCCAAGAGTTGAAGAGGTAGTGTCGGGTGGTCTAGGATCATCATTAGGTGGTTGTGTCATATTTGGGGTTATATTCTAGTGTGTCTTCTTCTTCTACATCATTCTATATCATTGTAAAGTGGACCATTTTCCCTGGTACCAGAGTCCATTCTTCTTTTATTCTTCTACAGGGTGGTAGGGTGGTGCTAGGGTGAGTTGCAACTCATTGGGTGTTGGGGCATCTGTTCAGTTGAATACTAAAGAATCTCGGGCGTTGGAGCATCCATCCAGTGGGAGATGGAGAAGAATGCTTTTCTAGATTCTAGGAAGTTGGAGCTTTATTTTCAATTGGAGTTGAATATTAAAGAATTATTAGAAAAGCATTAGGTTGTTTTTGTCCCGGAGTGGGTTTCCACCTTAAAAAATGTGTGCATTTGTGTTCCTTTTGTTTACTACTATCATTGTACATACACTGATAATAATTGAAGATTAAATAATGCTCTAATTGAAAGGAATACTGATTCACCCCCCTCTCAGTATTTCCAACAATATTGGAACTATCCTGCTGGTATTTTGTTGGCTTTTCTTGACAGAAGGGGAGATTGTAGAATTTTTTAATGAGTATCATGGATGTATTTGTGGTGACCATTATAGTTGGAAATTTACATCAAATAAAATCTTTGAAGTTGGTTTCTATTGGCCCTATTTGTTTTCAGATGTTTACATACTTGTAAGAAGTTGTGAAAAGCGCCAAATATTTGCTGAAAAGAAGAAATTGGCACCATTACCATTGATTCCTATGTTTGTTGAAGAACCATTTAGACAATGGGGTCTGGAATTTATAGGAGAAATAAATTTAACTTCCAGTGGAAAACACAAATGGATCATAATAGGTACAAATTATTTAACTAAATGGGCAGAAGTTGTTCCAACTAGGAGGGCAACTGATTTAGTGGTAATCAAATTTCTAGAGGAGAATATTTTCACTAGATTTTTCTGTCCAAAGAAGTTAGTGGCAGATAATGCTTAGGTGTGTGAAGCTGATTGAATTTTTCCAGAAATATAATGTGATACTCAGGGAAATGGGTTGGAAAATGTTCAAATAAAGCTTTGGTGAAGGTACTTAATAAAACCATTGCAAAAAATAAGAAAAAATGGGATTCAGAGCTAAAATTTACCTTATGGGAAAACATAGTGACTACTAAGAGGTCAACTGGAAAGTCACCTTTTGAATTGGTATATGGGGCAACTGCCTTGTTTCCCATTAAGTTAGAAAAACTAATTGTGGCACTTATTTAGGGTGCTGAAGAATAGCCAAATGCACTAACTAGAAGAATGAACCAGTTAGTGGAATAAAATGAAAATAGAGAGAAGGTAATGGATAATTTGATCAAATACCAAGAAAAGATGAAACTGATTTTTGACAGAAAAGACAGAAATATTAATTTTCAGCCTAGAGATTTGGTTCTTAGATGGGACGTGAGAAGAGAGCATAAGGGAAAACATGGCAAGTTTGATCCTCTATGGTTTTGTCCTTTTCAAATAGTAGAAGTCAAAGCCAATTACACTTTTGTTATGGAGAACTTAGATGGTGAACTACTGTAGCTTCCTATCAATGGGCAATATTTGAAACATTACTTCCAACATTGATCTCATTTTATTTCATCATTGTACATACCAGTTTGACCATTATGAATACTTGGTGAGTTCTTCATTATAATGTTTTAAGCTATGATTATGACTCCATGCCCGAGGTAAAGGCACTAATTTGTGATTATTAGGTTTTTTGTTTCAAAACACTATCCCCAGGTGGAGTTAGATGTTGTAGCTCATTTTAATTTATCCTTATATGTTCAAAAAAAAGAAAAATTATATATGTATTAAAAAAAGTAAAAAAGAGCAAAAATCAAAATTAGATATTTAGCTTTAGGATTTTGATTAAGTGCTAATGGTGGAATAAGCTTTAATTGAGCTTAAAAGGCAATATATATTAAGGCTGATGGACCCAAGTGTATTAAATTCAGATTAAGATTAAACTTCATATGATTTGTTGGGCGGAATGGAACAAGGACGTCGGGCCCATAAGATGGCGCAAACGCGATGACACAACATGCCCGACTTTTATGCCATCGAGTGCCCCCATAAAGTTTGTAACGATTTGGGTTGACTGTAGATCAATGACAAAGATGGATTATAGGAGCACCCTGACATATTTCCTCTGCACTGGTGTGTTCCCTCGTAGAACTTCGACAAGCGAGCACAGACTGCCCTGTCACTGCCCCGTCATCATTCCGTCACCGCCATCTCATTGACCATCACCGCCATGTCACTTACCATGCCACCCTGTCACTTCATGTAGTATTTTCACCATGTCATCATTTGTATGTGCCACGCGCATATTTATTCCCATTTCCCCCCATTTTTCCATCTCCTCCATAAATCTTGTTTTCCCCTTCCCCTCTTTATCATTTTCTTCATTTCTCTGTATCCTTAAGTCACAATTGTACAACTCAAAGCTCAAGTCAACATATATAATCTGATAAATAGGTATTTACATGTTGTTCCCGCTTGTCCAAGCTATCAGAATTTTTAAGAAAGCATAAGTTAGCAGGGTCTTCCTCTCACATTCCCCTCATGGACACCGAGAGGGATGTTTTTGACCTAATTTGCTCCCTGGATTTAATGGAAGTTCGCCAACATGTTTTAGTCAAACAGAAGGAATCCCCTGTGTAAACTATAGTCGTTAGGTCTGGTCTTTTAGCTTCCATAATTCCCCAGACCTATGTTTTCCTGGAATTCATCTATTGGCTAGTCTATGCTCTTTACCCATAGAAGTGTTTTGTCAAGAACAAATTGGGTAAAAATCTTTTCCAAGTGTATTCTCTTTTAATTCAATAAGCCATGGTTTTTTCTTCTTCAAGCTCTTACAATTAATTATCAGAGGAAACATTTTTGTCAGCCTTTCAAAACCTATCTGGTGAAAACTATGCCCAAATGACATTCTTTTTAATGCCCACTAGAAAGCATTTGCCTTTGGAACCCACTCAGTTTTCTCTTGATACCTTTACTGAAGAAGTAAGAACAAATCTGCAAGTCATTGCCAAGGTTTTGGGAAGGCAGGATACACATGTCATTGACTGAGCTATTCTAGGAATGTTTAACTTAATGTTGCAACCTGAGATAGTTTTTGACATACCTGCTTTCTGGGAAAAAATGGTTAATTCAAAATTAGCAAACCTTTCTCTAATTGGATGTTTTAGATTTCCCTCTTTGGTAGCATGCCTCTTTTTTTATACTCATGTGGAGATATTTATGCACCTAGGACTGAGTATAATGGATAACCATAAAAACAAGCAATCCGTGGTGATTTGGACAGATACCATAAGAAGTAATGCTAATTACAAGGGGTTTATATATTTCACCACTTCTTTCTTCTCAATTTCTTATTCAATTATAAATAGTTCTCCTTCACCTTTTATCCTACCAAAGGCTAAATCTCTCCTTCAACTTAGAAAATAAGTTAAAATGGGTGATTGGTTCATGTTTGAAGATCATGCTGAAATTAGACTATATGGAGCAGAGGTTTCCCATTACAAACTCCCTAAATTTGTGCCTATGAGGTTGTTTTATTTAGAGTTTATCAGACGAATTCTAAATGTTGATCCGGTGCATTTTGTCCCAACAAATAAGGGACATTTTTTCAAATTTCCAAGGACAGTTGAGCCTTTTATTTTGAATAATAGGCAAGCCATGGGAGAATTGCAGAACTAAATATAACAAATACTCATAAAAACAAGCAATCAATGGTGATTTGGATAGATACCATAAGGATTAATGCTAATTATGTAGGGTTTATATATTTCACCACTTCTTTCTTGTCAATTTCTTATTCAATTATAAAAAATTCTTCTTCACCTTGTATCCTAACAAAGCTCAATCTCTCCTTTAGTTAGAAAACAGGTTAAAGTGGTTGATTGGTTCATTTTTGAAGATCATGCTAAAATTAGACTATATGGAGTAGAGGTTTCCCCTTACACACTCCCCACATTTGTGCCTATGATGTTTTCTTTAGATTTTATCAGAAAATTTCTAAAATTTTATTGGGTGCATTTTGTCCTAGCAAAGAAGGGACATTTTTTCAAATTGCCAAGGAATTAGGCCTTTTATTGTGAATAATGGGCACACCATGGGATAAGTTGCAGAAATTTCTTGAAGGTATGAAGCTACAGTTGGGTGAAAAAAGTTCATACAATCCTCACCATATTATTTCAAATAGAAGAGTTGAAAATGCTATGTTGTGTTTGTAGAGACTCAAAAGAGGAAGGTATCAATCACATAGTACAATGTGGATGTTGTTTGATCAAGGTTCATCGAGCTTGTTATGGGATGTCTAAGATACCTAAGAGTGGCTGGACATGTCGTGCATGCAAAGCAAACTTGAGAAATATTTTATGTCCTTTGTGGCTATCAAGGGGTTCAGAAGGGGAGAGAACATGAATCATGATTATTTTGTAATGAATAAGTATCTCATGAACTCAGTGATAGAATTCATTTTGATTCCAGCAGTGAGTATGTTAGAGTCATTGTTTTCTTTTTATCTCTGTGATTCCATGTTTTTTTTTTCCTCTTTGGAATGATGTATGATGTTGTAGGATGTTCCAATTTAAGCTCATGAATGTAATTTTGTACTCGTGTTTTAATTTTGAAGTCCTTAATGAGCGCTCCACATTATAAAAACCCATTCATATTTTTTTTCTCCATCCACCATTCTCTCTACAAAGTTGAAGCATAGATTCTTAACTGCATATGCCAAAGCTCCGTCTCCTTCATTTTTTGCTATGCATCTTTAATTTAAGGCTTTGTAACACCCATAGTTTCTGGCCATTTTGGTTCAAAGACTTGGTTTCTTGAATTAGTCAATTCATTACATGATTCATGGCCTATCTCTCCGACCACCATTTCTAAATTTTTTATTGATCTCAAGATGTCTCAAGCATAGGTTCCCCACAGCCAGGAACTATCTTCTAAGAATAAAAACACAATGCAAAGCACTTATGACTATCACTGGTGGAGTAGATCCCTTATATTGAAATATCATCACCTTCAACCCATCCTCATGGAAAACCCATCTTCCACATCATCTATCCTTCCAAATCATGGTCCACGTATTTGGATGACATGTTCATCAAATATTTTTAGGTGAAGGTGAATGTACCAATATTATCTCATGAAAGTGTTAAAAATCTCTTGGATCAAGGACTTTGTCACTATGTAAGTTTGTGTTAAATACCTTTGATGGGTACACCTTATAACCTGAAGTGGTTTTTTCTAATTTTCCTATCAAGATTAGGGGTCAGATGATATTAATCAAAGTTGAGGCCATTGATCCCATTAAAATATAACCTCTTTCTTGGGAAAAGTTGGTTATATGCCATGACTGCTATTGTTTCATCTATATTCCACATTGTGATTTTCCTACATCATGGAAAAATAATCACTATTGACCAACTGACCTTTTTCAAGTCTGAATTTCATTTTCATGATAATTAATCGATTCCATTTGTAGGAGATTAGCCCTCTACTATTTAAAGTATTGGAGAAATTATTAATAAATACTTTTTGTTAATGGGAAAATTTCTCCTGACTCCTCCTGACATGTCATAGTCTACCAATACTATCAACATGATCACATCCATCACTTACAACTCTAATGGATCTGGTGATTCATGAATACTCCATTCTCCTTCAGATATTGACATGTACAATGATTAGATGCCTTTGAGACCTTCCAAGTTGGCCTATCAAGATATCCAAATGGTGACTCTCAACCCTAAGCCAAGTCTTTCACATGATGTATTTCTTGATGCTTTTTCCTTTCTGCATGGTCCGTCGGTCATTTAAGTTACCCATACTACTCTTTTCAAAGAATTTTATGACATTTTCACATAGTCATACGAAGAAATGTTTGGCATCAATCCTTAGATTATAGAGTGTGAAATTATCACTTATGAAGGAGCTAAAATAGTATGGTGAAGGCTTCAACTAGTTAATCCTTGCAAAGTTCATACCATCAAGGAAAAAGTTCAAAAATTGCTCAAAGTTGAGTTCATCTATTTGGTTCCGTTGACAAAATGGGTTTCCAACATCATTCCTATCACAGAAAAATAGGGACCTTAATAAACCATGTCTAAAGTATAACTTCCCAACTGTAGGCTTGAGGGGTCCTAGCCCAGGTTCAGACTTATGGTTTGCCAACAAACCCCTATACTACTAGCCCTTTTGGCAATCACCTACTTTCGCAGGCCAAGGTCTCACCCAAAGTAGTATGGGTGGGTGCTGGAACCAGGTTTTCACACCCTGGGAGAAAGCGGGTAATTAAGGTAGTCCTGTTGAGATCTATCATGTTTTCACATAAGCAATCTTATTGCCAAGCCCTTAGCATTATAGAGAGAAAAGCTTATAACCTCATAGACATCATGTAAAAATAAACAAAGCTAATATTATTAAGAAGATCTTAGCAATACCTTCGAATCCACGTGCACATTAGTAATTATCATCACAGAGTAACACAATCGCAACTAATTAAGATATCATAGACACAATCGTAGCTAATTCAGATAAAAAAAAGATCCTTCAATAGTAAACGCAGCTATTTCAGGTAACACAGAGATACTTCAACAGATTCCACATTCATTAATATCCAAAATCGAGTTACAAATCCAAGCCACAACCCATGCACACAGGCAGCGAGATCCGCACACAACAAGACTGAGGATCTTCGCGCACACATCCAACAGGAGTCCTTACCCAATACTACCCAAAACAGATCTTAATAGTTCATACTTAGCATTAATATTACTTAGTATTAGACTCAAACTATCCATCTATTTATATCATCATAGCTTGCGCTATCCTGTGGTCTGCAAACCGTGGTTTGTAGACTTTAGGTCTACCCTTTGACCCATTACAATACATTAGGGGCTTTGACTTGCCCCAAAGCCCCTGTTCTAGACTAATTAATAAAATATATATATATATAAAACGCAGCTAGGGGACCCTATTCCAAAATTCCTCGAACACAATCTTGTGACTCGTCTTGAGTCACCGCGGCCGTGGGGTTTGCATCTTCGCCTGGAGCTGCTTGATTGCATTAAACAGAGGGGGAAACACAACTTCAATTTGTGCGGTAGAATTTTGCGCAATTTCTACCAAATTTTGCGAAGTTGGGCCTTCTGTGGTAGCGGTGACGCTCTCCAGGGTCTGATTCAGCTGTTTGATCGTGACATCTAAGTCTTGGGATAACTTGAGGGCTTCATCAGCACATGGCTTGAGGTGGTCAATCAGAACCTTTTTCTTATGGTGAAGCCCCTCCAGGTCATCCCTGAGCGCATGGTTGGCTCGAAGACATGCCAGGAATTGGGCTGGGATTAGAGTGGGCATTGTAGCCTCCATTTTCTCAAATTCTTCTTCCTTCTGGCGTAGTTCTTGGGTAACCTTGCGCAGAAGAGGGTCGCACTGCACCATAGACCACAACTGCATAGTTGTCTCAAGAAATTCGGTGCCCTAAGAAATTTGTGTTGTAATGGTGTTTGTAGCTTCTGTGACCAATGCAGTTCTCTGGGTGTGTACCTCAGGAGGGGTTTCCGGCTGCAACTTATCTTGCAACGCAGCAATCTTCTACTCCATCTCAACCTTAACGCTCTGGATCTCTGTCGGAGAAGCTTTCAAGGCTGTGACGAGTCGCTCAATCTTGGCCTGGGGGGTGGCAGAGGCTGAAATGTCTTCGGTGTTGATCAGACATTCTAACTCGGTCTGATGTGCGGTGGCAAGGATACATGCAGCCTGTGCTTGGGACACCTCAACAATATTTTCTATGATGCTTTGATCGGCTGTACTTAGCTGCTGCTGCACTCTTTGTTCTGTGTGCTGGATTTCCTCAAAGAGGGATGTGTGGAGAGCCTGCAGTGGCTCGCCTTGAATCCAGGCCAAGTCCAGATGTATTTCCGTTCAGGCCTGGACTTGCACACATAAGCTGGGCAGACTCAGAGTGATTGCTGCACCTGGCAGGAGGTAGAGGCGGCTCTCAGTTGTGGAGATCAACTTAGTGTTGGTCGCTTGAGGAAACCTTGCTTGAACCACACTTGTTTGTAGGGTATCAGATTTTAGCTAAAGATCTTGGAGCTCAGACTGTAATGCGGTAATTGCGGCCTTCCGCTGCTCTTCTAAGGCAAGCCACCTGTCCTCCAAAGAATGGTGACCGCATCTACAATTTGCTCCAAATATTCCTCAGTTAAAGTAACCTCAATTTTCCTACTGGGCTTTGTAGCCTGTCGTTTGGTTCGCCAACCCTTGAGAGGTTCAGCTGTCCGTTTCGTGCCACGCAGGGAACCAGCACCCTGCACATCCAGGCCCTCAGTCTTCATGTCTCGCTGCGGATCTTGCTCCACACCCTGCGCCACATCTAGGGGAACCTCCATCCTGGTGGAGCCTTCCAGGCCATGGCATTTTGAGTTCTTGGTAGTATCAGGTGGTGTAATATTCCTTCTTAGGAATTTCTGCACTATGGAGAGTAAAAACACTATTTTCAGAAAATTACGTTACAAAATTGAAAAATAACACTGGGATCCTTTATATTATTCTTTATAACCCTTACATATAGAATGGGAGTAGAAACAAATCACTCTAGCTATGTTAAAGAGATCTCCCCATGCCAATACACCTCAAAAACACCCAAACCCCATGACTTCACCAAACATAAATTCTGAAGCATGTAATAGCGTTATTATAAGAGGGTTTCTACAGAAAAATATGAGTCATAATAGATTTGTAGATTTCATTAATAAAAGAGCCAAGAAAAATGGAGCTCTAGCCTCTTTTACACAAAATGGAGACAACCCGGCAAGGGTTTCATAAGAGCACAAGTACAAAATGATATCTCTGCATAAAATCACATATTTTACTGCAAATCTGTATATGATATGGCTGAATAATACATGAGAGCACATAAAAATGGTTGAAGATCCTCCCTGCTAGCCTTCCAGGAGAGAAAGAGCCCCCTTCTCCAAGAAACTAGCACAAAATCAAGGGATTTAACCCTACCACAGCATCACCTTTAGAAATGACGCAGTTTATGCAAGAGACTACGCTGTAGGAGTTGGTGACTTCTTGACCCCAAGTCAAATAGTGGAAATGTAGCCCAAAATTATCCTGTTAGATCCCTTCAACAAGTTGAACCAAGAAAGAGAGTGGAACTCCCGCATGAGGATCCCTTGCACTAAACAGTGCAGAAAACCTAGCTAAACAGCTGAAGCATGCAAGAAGTCATAAGACTCAAACATAGACAAGATTCTAAATGACTCTCATGGATGCCCACCCTTCCTTTCTATTCTTGGTGAGCCTCCTTACCCTGGACCCCACACATTCATGCGGTTACTTCATTGCAAAGAGTCCTCCATCAAAACTGCACTATTCCCACTGGTTTTCCTCCTCTTTTAGCAGCGCTTTTGACCTGGTCAACAAGGTTCTAGTCCTCATGCATTGCTCACTTTTCACACCAAGGGTGGCTTTATTTTTCCTTCTTACACAAACCCCTTTCACATTGGGAATGTTTTATTTCTACTAAAGAGATTTAAGGGTTTCTCTACTCCATTTATTCTTCTAACTTGCAAAATAGAGCAACATATAATATTCCAACTAGCAGCAGCTAATTAGGAATATTACAGTCCTCCCCTCTCAAAAGTTTATTTTCCTCAAGCAACAACAAAGAAGGATGCTGTAAGATCTTCTCTCCTTCCCAAGTGGCATCCTCATTAGGAAGATTGCTCCATCGAATCAGATATTCTTTGATTACCATGCTCCTTAGCTGCCTCTCCTGTGTATCAAAAATTTCCTTAGGTTGCAAAACTAGATGGCCCTCATCATCAATAAGTGGGAGGTCCATGTTGGCAACTATATTCTGTCCAATGGCCTCTTGAGGCATGAGACATGAAAGATATTGTGGATCTTGCTCCCCTTGGGCAGCTCCAACTCATATGCAACTTCCCCAACACGACGGGTCACCTTATATGGCCCATAGAAACATGGTTTCAGCTTTTCAACCCCTTTCTCCTTGAGTGTATATTGTCTATAAAGTTGAAGGAGAAGATAGACTAGATCATATACCTCAAACTGTCTCTCTATCCGACCACAGTCTGCATATATATTTTGCTGATTTTGGGCAGTAGCAATGTTGTCTTTAAGGGCCCGAAGTATCTCTTGACTCTCCTGAATCCATTCCTTTGCTCTGGAAGCCTTGCTTTCTCCAAACATGACATCAACAAATGAGAGTGAATCATACCCATAGAGAGCTCAAAATGGGGTCATACCAATGGACATATGGTAAGTGGTGTTGTAACAATACTCCCCCAAATGGAGCCAACGCAACCATGCCTTTTGCTACCCCGAAACATAGTTTCTCAGGTAGACTTCTAGCCACTTGTTCACTATTTCAGTCTATCCATCGGTCTGTGGATGGTAGCTGATACTTGGTGTCAATTCAGTCCCCACTAACCAAAAGAGTTCTTTCCAAAAGCCACCCATGAAGCGGCTGTCTCGATCACTCACTATGGTCTTTGGGAGACCATGGAGTCTAAACACATCTCTAAATAAGAGTTCAACTACCTGTGAAGTAGTATAATGTGCAGAAATGGAAAAGAAGTGTGAATAATTTGTTAGTCTATCAACAACTACAAAGATACAATTCTTACCCTGAATAGTAGGTAGACCGGTGATGAATTCCATGGAGATGCTTTCCCATTTTCCATCCGGAATGGGTAGTGGCTGCAATAATCCGGTAGGATGAGTGTGTTCTCCCTTGTTTTGTTGACAAACTATGCATTCCTTGATATGTTGGAGCACATCTTGCTTGAGACCCTTCCATGAGAATCTCTCCCTTATGGCCTGATAAGTCTTTGTGAATCCTTGATGCCCTGAAAGTGGTGAATCATGTGATGCTTGCAAGATCTTCTCTTTGAGCTTAGAATTCTTAGCCAAAAAGACCCGGTCCTGGTAATAGATGATTTCATCCATCACTCTATACCTCTCATCAACTATCACCCCATCAAGTATCTCACATGAAAATTTATCCTTGGAGTACTCAACCAACAATTGAGCCTTCCAATCTATGTCCATGCCCCTCAAGGACAGCGCCGCGGGTCTTCTGGATAGAGCATCAGCCACTATATTGCTCTTCCCCTTGACATACTCTATGTCAAAGTCATAAGATTGGATCTTTCTTACCCATTTTTGTTGTCTTTCTTGGAGCTTCTTTTGTTCAATAAAGAATCTAAGACTGTTATGATCAGTTTTCACCCTGAATTTATTCCCCACCAAGTATTGCTGGAATTTGGCTAAGGCATGCATAATAGCCAACATTTATTTATCATAGATGGGGTATAGCCTTTCATGTGGTAGAAGTTTCCTGCTCTCAAAGGCTATAGGATGCCCTCCTTGCATCAAGACTGCTCCAATTCCGTCACCTGATGCATCACATTCTAACACAAAAAGGTTGAGAGAAATTAGGTAAAACTAATACCGGACAACTACTCATTACCTCTTTGAGTTTATCAAAAGCCCTTTGCACTGTAGGTGTCCAACTGAAAGCTCTCTTCTTTGTCAAGTTTTTAAGTGGTGCTGCAAGTTGAGAGAACACTTTGAAAAACTTTTGGTAATATGTGCATATGCCTAAAAATCCCCAGAGTTCTGTAACATTCCTTGGCTCAGGCCAATCCTTGATCGCTCGGATATTTTCTTCATGCAGTCTTACTCCATCCACTCCAATGATGTGGCCCAAGTAAAGCATATTTGTGAGGCCAAACCCACATTTAGAGAGTTTAGCATAGAATTGTTGCTCCCTGAGAATATGCAACATTGTCTCAATATGTTGCAAATGTTCCTCCCATGTGCGGTTGTAAATAAGAATATCATCAAATAATACCAATACAAACTTTCTTAGATGACCAAAAAAAATGTGGTTCATGCAAGATTGGAATGTTGCTGGGGCATTGGTCAAACCAAATGGCATTACCAAGAACTCAAAATGCCCATAGTGACACCTGAATGCTGTTTTGAGAATGTCTTGATCCCTCACCCTGATTTGGTGATATCTGGATCTCAAGTCAATTTTGGAGAAATACTTGGATCCTCTTATCTCATCCATCATCTCATCGATCCTGGGAATTGGGTATCTATTCTTCATGGTATTTTTTTTAGGGCTCTATAGTCAATGCACATCCTTAATGTGCCATCCTTCTTCTTAACCAAGACCACTGAAGATGCAAAAGGGCTAGTGCTAGGCTAGATATGAACTAGAGCTAGTAGTTCTTGAATGGCCCTTTCAATTTCATCCCTATAAGATTTGGGATGTCTATAAGGGGTGGTAATCACAGCTTGAATCCCTTGCTCCAACTCAATAGTGTGCTCAAATCCTCTATTAGGAGGTCTCCCCAGTGGAATTTCCCCAAATACTACAGAATACCGGTCTAAGAGAGATTACATATCAGGATGCACTAGGGAATCCTTGACTCTAGCTTTAGATAAACGCAATACTACTACCCATTCTATGTCTCCTGCACATAATTCCGCCTCCATCTTGTGGGCTGAAACAATCTGAGGGGGGTAAGTGTGCATACCTTTGATTTTTTGATGCTTAACATCCTTCTTCCCTATCCATTCCATCTCTAGAGTCTCCCAATCAGTGGTGACTCTCCCAAGAGAGATTAGCCATTGGACACCCAATATAACATTGGTGTCAGGAATATCAACCACAAAGAAGTGGTCTGTCATAGTGTAGGTTCCCATAGTGGTAGACAATTCTGGAACATACTTGACACACTGCAAAGTTTTGGCTCCCAGAACCAAGACTGAAAAACATTCAAAGTCTTCCATATGGATGCCCCTCTTCTTTACTAGTTGTGAATCAATGAAGTTATGAGTAGCTCCATTGTCTACTAGCACTAATACTCTCTACCCCATAACAGTATTGTTGGGGTCTTGTGATTTGGCTGATTGGCAAGCCAAATGACAAGGCAACATTAAAACAAAGCTTTAAAGCTCTAGGATCTAGCCCTCCTAGTCTCAGAGAGGTATCTCTCAATATGTTTGTAAAGATATAGCTTGATTGCTTTTAAGGGTTGATTTTAGGCTAGTTATTAAGTGCAAATTTGTTTGCTTGGGTTTGGTTGGTTGGACATGAATGATCTAGGAAGCATAGAGATAAAGGGGAAATATCAGAGCCATTGGGCAATGGAGTCAAGAAGAAGCTCAAACAAGCTCAATCAATGGATATGGGATATAAAAGGGCAAATCTAACTTGGCCAGTGGATCTTGGGTTTGGTGGATGAAATGAAATGGACATTAAGGATTTAGAAGGAGAAGTAGAACTAAGGGAAATTAAGAATCCTTAAGCATATGTACTTCTCAAAAAAGGGACTTAAAACATTATCTGAACATGAAGAGGCATTCCATAGATAGGGCTAACCATAAATTATAGAAACCACACTTCAGCAAATAACAATTTCAAGGTAGACTTTTCCAATGAAATACAGAAGGCGAGGAACGCTCTATCTCATATAAATATTTCACTAGCAAGGATTAGAAAACATTCAAGATTCACAAATAACTGCATTCATAGAAGAGGGAACTCCTAGACATCTTATATTACAGCTATAAAGACCTTCAAAACAATTATCTCAGCAAGAACAAAGGGTATGATCGAAACAAACCTCTTTGGCAGACTGTAAACAATGGTGCTTTAAAGGGAGACTTCAGAAACAGTTTTCAAGTAGCAGCAAGTAAGCAGGGAAAACCATAAATCATTCTTGAGACCAACTGTTCGAACTATTTTTGAAATAAACAAGCTCAAGATTTGAAAAGTAGTCAAAATACTCAATAAAACCTTTAGCAGATGAAAAAATAAAGACAGTGAAGAGAAAACAGGTCTAAAGTGATTCTAGGAGACATTTCTTAGCCTAAAATTTTTACTCTACTGTGAGTATAGAATGATGGAACAAAATGGAAAACAAGAAAAACATTAACAGATTAGAATACATCACCAACAACCGTGCTCAGGGATCCAATGATAGAGCCTTCTTATTAACAAAACATGTCAAAACATCATCAATCTTCCAAAACTTCAATTTCTTCTTAATCTTCAGCCAGACTATGTACAACTTCAAAGAGTTCAAATGCCAGCAACCAACCCCTAACAAAGAGTTCCTCATAGAGTATTTATAAAATAATGAGGAGGTGGAACTCTTTTTAGGGTTCAAAATGTTATTAACTATAGAGTAAATGCATTCCTAGCCTTGAAAACCACGCAGGGCATAAGGTAGGAATGAGTTGCACTACTTCTCTGTTTAATAACTCTGTCTTTACTTCCCGAGGATAAAGTAGATGAAAAGAATGGGTTTTAAGGCTTTCCCATGTCTTAAAATAACTTCTCTGACAGTCAAAATATGTTCTGTCAGTGTGATAACTGTCAGAGTGTCTTTGTAGGTAAAAAAACAGGCTACAGGTGGCTTCAGATATTTTGATGAATTAACTGCTTTGCTCTGTCGTGTACGAGGCCTTCTGCCTTGTTGATCTATCCTTGCCGATTGATTTATCCTTGATTACTTGTCCTTACACTACTTTATCCATTTAACTATGGATTAAGGTATTTGATCTTCAATCTTCGCTCTTTAACCCTTTTTAATCTTTAATTCTCTTCACTGTTCTTCATTAACTTCTATTGTTTGTTGACAGGTACTTTCTTTGTGCGCTGGAGGGTTTTACTGAATGACCAATGTTCATGACGCATTGGAAAAAACTTGGAATCTTAACCCTTTGTCCCTTTCTGAATTGAATTAGGCCCTGAGGATCGTCATCCTCGGCTTCTGCAACAATTTTGTTGTGGGATGACTTCAATATTTAACCACCATGAAAACCTGCAACCAAACAATAAACAATTAAATAAAACCTGCATTTTTGGGTTTAAACTACTTTCAGAGGCTCGACGGAGGTGAAGGAGCTGTGAGGAGGTGGTGGATGCAGCGGAAAAGGGTCTCATGACGCAAAACCACGAAAATCAAGGTTCAAAACTGAGTTTGGCGCGAAGAACTGGAAAAGCGATTTTGCGGAAAACCGCAAGTGGTTTTTGTGCTGGGTCGAGGTGGTAAATGGTTCTAGGCTGATCGAACGTGATACGGGTCATAGGACAACATGTGTCCAATAAAAACCACCTATTTCGCGTTCAAGGTGCACGAAGGGGGAGGGGAAGAATAATAGACGCGAAATGGGATCTGGGAGGGGGGCAGATCAATGGTGGAGATTTGAAGGAAACACGGAGGAAACCCCCAGTGTGGTCGGGTGGGACTAGCGGGAAAAATGAAATAAAATATGTATAGCAGGGGAACTTGAGGTACGAACGGGTTTGTGGGCCGGGTGCCTCCGTAGTAAATTTGGACCATTGGATCAAGATCTTCCGTGGTCAAATGAGTCAACTATGGGGGCACTCTTATAGTTAATCTATGTGTAGAAAGTGCCCACGGGTGGAAGAGGAGGTGAATCAATGTGGGCTATCGGATCTGTGATATGGATGGCGAAGATCAACTTGGAGGATCGGCAATCGGCATAAGAGAAAGTTCGGGGAGCAAGAATTTGGAATGTGCGATGGCCAATGGCCGATGGGAAAGGTCAGTGCGATGGCCAATGGAGGAGAGCGATTGCGATAGTGCGACGAAGCGAGAGCCGTTGGATCAGGGACAAGATCAACGGTGGAGATCAAATCAGGGGATCGCATCGGCGGAGAAAAGGAAAGCGAAAGGAAAAAGGGTGAGGCCCGATGCGATGTGCCGATGCGATGGAGTGATGTGATAGAGCGCGGAGGAGTGATGGCCATTATATTGAGATCGAGATCAATGACTAGGATTTGATTGGGAGATCGCATCGGTGGAGAGAAGGAATGCGAGAGTGAAATGCGATGGCCGTCGGATCTGGGGAATGGACAATCTAGATCTCATTGGTGGATCGGCCATTAGAAGAAAAAGGAAAAGGGAGGCGGAATTCAGAAAATGCGATGCGCCAATTTCCGATGGGCTTAGCGCTCGGTGGTGGTGCGGGTTATATGACAAAAAAAGGGGCTAAGGCTAAGCTGAAAGGCACTTGGAGCCTTATGCTAAAATGAGCAGAAAATAGGCTGAAAAAGTGGGTTTTTAACCTTTTTTGAGCTTAAGAACATATTTAGCCATCATTTGGTATAACATAAATTATAGATGGCTAACAGTGGCTCCACTTGGGGAGGAAAACTATCCTTTGAGGAGTCCAGAATCCCAGTTTATCAATCTCGGGCTTTTAGCAGACCATTGCCTTATCCATTGGGCAGAATTTCTTTGTCTCTTGCTACTTTTCTTTGTATTTTGAAATGACCTGCAGCGTGAAAACACTTTAAGACATCACTTCTACCTACCCATACTACTTGTCCTAGCATTTTTTCTTCTCTTGAGTGCACTTGGACTGGCATCTCTTTTACATATTATTTTTAGAAATAAAAAGATAAAACTATCTAATGCTACCATTAGTTCTTCCAAGAGTCCAGATTAAACAGTTGGAATCTTAATTCTCTACCTAATCTACTATCTGTCAAGATTAAGCTGTTTCACAGATCTGCATTCTCTACATTCTAAAACAGAAATTGAAAACACAGTCAAACCAGGATTAAGTTGTCTGATTTGCTGTGATGGATATGAAAAAAAAAAAAAACTGCTCATAGAACTTTATTTGTAGGAAAGTAAAACAAAACTTGGAAGGCTTAAGATATGAAAAAATGAGAGTCCTTCCTTCTTTCTTTCAGCTCTGATTTTGATCTTTTTAGAGCTGTCTTCTTCTTCTCTACCTGGTTCAAGTTTTTAGCATGTTAGAACCAGTCTTCTTTGTATCTTTGGCTTAGGTTTTGAGTTTGTTAGAGCCATCTTTTCTTTTGATCCTTTGGTTTAGATTTTGAGCATGTTTGAACCATTCTTTTCCTATCCTAATCTAGTCTACTGATAAGCCAAGATTAAATAGTTTGGAAAATCTTCTTCACTAACCTATCAGCAGTCAATTGAAATCTATCTAGTCATGATTAGGCTATAGGACTAAATAGCAGTGCTCTTTCAAGTAGTGGCATTTAGGCTTGCACACTTTCAGATTTTTATTTTCTTTTTTGGTATGGGGCTGTACCTTTCTTATTTTATATCTTTCCTCTTTTTCTCTTTTCTATTGTTTTTTGTATTTTTTTCAATTTTTATTTTTCAAAGCAAAAAAACTAACTAGATGCTCACAAGATGAGCTTATTTTCTTTCCTATCTAACCTAATATAACTTGGAAAATTTATATATTTAGCTGATGAACTCCCTTTTCCAATATAGCCAATCAAGTAAATGGTTCCATGATTTGTCTTTTCTCATCTCCTTGAGCATGCTAGAAAAAAATGGCCACTCCCATTTCCCTTGTTCTTTAGCAGCAGTGCTAAAAAATCTTTTTTCTTTTGGCAAAACATTGCTCCTAACAACTTTTACTCCCTCTTCAAATGTCTTCAAGAATTTTGACAAAGGGAGCTTGAAATAGTACCTAGTTATGGCTATTTGTAGGATCGGTTTCAACTAGGATTACCTTTTCCTCCACTCGATCAAGATTAATATTCTTTTGAGAAAGAACCTCTTCCTCATATTCATTATTATCTGAACTGGAGGAGTCATCATATATTACAGTGTTGTCCTCTTGTAGTCCTGGTATGCTCTGATTCAGTGGACTGTACTCTGTGAAGACATCATCATATTCTCGAGCAGGGGTATCTTTTATTACCTCATCCCTCTTAGGAGAAGGTTCCTTATATTCATCCTGCTCAAGAAGTTCCTCTTTCTTCTCAACCTCATCATCAAAACTGATAGAATGTTGACTCCCAATTATGTGAATGCTATTTATGATGGATTGGATTGGTTGATTGTTGCTTTCAAGCTGATGATAGTGAAGTTCATGATACCAATCAACTACTGGTTGCCCTGCATGATTATTTTCTGCTTGGAGATCATCATCATCATCATAATGATAAAAAAATGGAGAATCATTACTATAAACAATCTGACCAATCAGACATATTGGGTTATCATTTTGTTCTTCTTTAAGCTGATCTACAAGTTTATTTTCTGGTTCAAGACAACAAGGTTTAGTAGGTAGATGAGCAGAAGTGTTTTGTTCCAATGAAAGCTCAGAGGCTAGCTGTTTGTTTAATATTTGATCAATCTCTTCTTCTGTCAAAAGAGGAGGAATTTTTATTTTGATTTGGATAGAGGTACAACACTCCTCTTTCTCTTGTGTTGACTGACTGTGAGGCTGGATGTCTTCTTGAGCCTCTCTTAGGGGATCTTTACTTGTGCTTGTAGGAAAACTTTGAGGATTTTCTTCTATTTCAGGTTCTGTGTTTCCTAGGAGGCTTATTATTTCCTCAAAGCACTGCTCACTTTTTGCATTTGCATTTTGGTCATAAAGTTCTCTAAACAGCGCAATACAAGATAAAGGTATGCTATCAAGACTTTCTTGACAACCTTATTCATTGTTTTCTTTGTAATCTTGCTCATCATACATATTTTTCTTGTTGCATATGTCTTGTAGTGGTTGAGTTTGTGTTTGATTAAGAGAAAGCATGGGTTTTTCTGGATAATCAATATCTGTATCATCCTTATTCCTATACAATCTTTTATCAAGTATGTACATCATTTTTTCCATTATGTCCAATAATGTATCTAGTTTAGCTTCTCTTTCTATACTTGATTCCATGTTTTTAGAAAAAGGTCACTGTATCTTTTCAACCAATTCAGATTTTTCTACTAGTGGAGCCGCCAGGTGGAAGATTTGAACTTTTCCATCCACCATCAGCATGATTTGGTTTTCTCAATGCATTCCCAAGGGAGTCTACAAGGACTAGTGAAGTAATAGGCCTACTGGAGGCCATTGGAGTCGCCAGGTGGACATTTTTAGCTCTTTTGGAGGTAAAATATTCTATGGTCCACCACCAATGTTTATTATGAAACCAATCTGAAATGTTTTTTGGTTTTCTGAGTTTTTATGGTTATTGAAGGACTTAGTGAGTCTATAAGAGTTTTCTAGACTATTATGTACTCAGAGGTCCCACCGTGATCGCCAGAATGTTGGGTGGCGATGAGGTGGCAGATTCACTGGATATTCTTTAAGTTAATGATGGTCTAATGAGTTTTCAGAGGTATTTATGTGACTATATACTCAAAAGTCCCACCGTGATCGCCAGAATGTTTGGTTCCTATGATTTGGCCGATTGGTAAACCAAATGACAAGGCAACATGTAAACTAGTCTTTGGAGCTCTAGGATCTAGTCCTTCTAGTCTCAGAGAGGGATCTCTCAATATGTTTGCAAAGATATGTCTTGTTTGATTGTAAAAGGTTGATTTTAGGCTAGTTATGAAGTGCAAGTTTGTTTGTTTGTGTTTGGTTGATTGGACATGAATGATCTAGGAAACATAGATATAAAGGGGAAAATTCAAAGCCATTGGGCAATGGAGTCAAGAAGAAGTTATAACAAGCTCAATCAATGGATATGGGATATCAAAGGGAAAATCTAACTTGGCCAGTGGATCTTGGGTTTGGTGGATGAAATGAAATGGACATTAAGGATTTAGAAGGAGAAGTAGAACTAAGGGAAATTAAGAACCCTTAGTTATATGTACTTCTCAACAAAGGGACTTTAAAACATCATCTGAACATGAAAAGGCATTTGATAGATAGGGCTAACCATGAATTCTAAAAAACACACTTCAAAAAATAACAATTTCCAGACAAACTTTTCAAATGAAATCTAGGAGTCGAGGAACGCTCTATTTCATCCAAATATTTCACCTTCAAGGAATTTATAAAACATAAAAGATTCACAAATAACTATATCATTAAAGAGGGAACACATAAACATCTCTGATTACAATTATAAAGACCTTCAAAACAATTATCTCAGCAAGAACAAAAGGTATGATAAAAACAGAACTCTTTGGAAGACTGTAAACAATGGTACTTTAAAGGGAGACTTCAGAAATAGTTTTCAAGTGGTAGCAAGTAAGCAGGGAAAACCATAAATCATTCTTGAGACCAAATGTTTGAACTATTTCCGGGAATAAACAGCCATGCAAGTTCAAAAGCAAACAAACCATCTACGAAAAACTTCGTATGAAAAAAAATATAAAGACAGTGAAGAGAAAACAGGTCTAAGGTGCTTCTAGGAGACATTTCTTAGCCTAAACGTTTTACTCTACTGTGAGTATAGAATGATGGAACAAAATGGAAAACAGGAAAAACATTAACAAATTAGAATACATCACCAACAGCCATGCTCAAGGATCCAATGATAGAGCCTTCTCATTAACAAAACATGTCAAAACATCATCAATCTTCCAAAACTTCAATTTCTTCTTAATCTTCAGCTAGACTATGTACAACTGCAAAGAGTTCGAATGCCAGCAACCAACCCCTAACAAAGAGCTCCTCATAGAGTATTTATAGAAGAACGAGGAGGTGGAACTATTTTTAAGGTTCAAAATGTTATTAATTACAGAGTAAATGCATTCCTAGCCTTGAAAACCACGCAAGGCATAAGGTAGGAATGAGTTGCACTACTTCTCTGTTTAATAACTCTGTCTTTAGTTCCCGAGGATAAAGTAGGTGAAAAGAATGGGTTTTAAGGCTTTCCCATGTCTTAAAATAACTTCTCTGATAGTCAAAAGATGTTTTGTCAGTGTGATAATTGTCAGAGTGTCTTTGTAGGTAAAAAACAGGCTACAGGTGGCATCAGATATTTTGATGAATTAACTGCTTTGCTTTGTCGTGTACGAGGCCTTCTGCCTTGTTGATCTATCTTTTCTGACTGATTTATCCTTTATTACTTGTCCTTACGTTTCTTTATCCATTTAACTATGGATTAAGGTCTTTGATCTTCAATCTTCGCGCTTTAACCCTTTTTAATCTTTAATTCTCTTCACTGTTCTTCATTAACTTCTATTGTTTGCTGATAGGTACTTTATTTTTGTGCTGTAGGGTTTTACTGAATGACCAGTGTTCATGACGCATTGGAAAAAACTTGGAATTTTAACCCTTCATCCCTTTCTGCATTGAATTAGGCCCTGAGGATCGTCATCCTCGGCTTCTGTAACAATTTTGTTGTGGGACGGCTTCAATATTTAACCACCATGAAAACATGCAACCAAACAATAAATAATTAAATAAAACCTGCGTTTTTGGGTTTAAACTACTTTCAGAGGCTCGGTGGAGGTGAAGGAGCTGTGAGGAGGTGGTGGATGTCGCAGAAAAGGGTCTCTTTGTGCAAAACCATGAAAACCAAGGTTCAAAATTGAGTTTGGCGCGAAGAACTAGAAAAGCGGTTTTGCGGAAAATCGCAAGTGGTTTTCGTGCAGGGTCGAGGCGGTAAATGGTTTTAGGCTGATCAAATGTGATAGAGGTCATAGGATGACACGTGTCCTATCAAAACCACCTATTTCGCGTTCAAAGTGCATGTAGGGGAAGGGTGAGAAAAATGGATGCGAAATGGGATTTGGGTCGTTGGATCTGTGGGGGGGGGGGCAGATCAATAGTGGAGATTTGAAGGAAACACGGTGGAAAGCCCCAGCGTGGTCGGGTGGGACCAACAGGAAAAATGAAAGAAAATATGTATAGTGGGTGCACTTGAGGTACGGACGGGTTTGTGGGCCGGGTGCCTCCGCAATAAATCTTGACCGTTGGATCAAGATCTTTCGTGGTCAAACGAGTCAACTGCGGGGGCACTCTTATAGTTAATCCGTGTGTAGAAAGTTCCCACAGGTGGAAGAGGAGGTGAATCAATGCGGGCCATTGGATCTGTGAGATGGACAGTGGAGATCAACTCGGAGGATCAGAAATCAATGGAAGAGAAGGTCCGGGGAGGAAGAATTTGGAAGGTGCGATGGCCGATGGTCGATGGGAAAGGTCAGTGCGATGTCTGATGGAGGAGAGAGATTGCGATAGTGTGTCGGAGTGAAAGCCATTGGATCAGAGATGAGATCAACGGTGGAGATCAAATCGGGGGATCGCATCGGCAGAGAAAAGGAAAGCGGAAGGGAAAACGGTGAGGCCTGATGTGATGTGCCGATGCGATGTGTGATGCGATAGAGCACGGAGGAGTGATGGCTGTTAGATCGAGATTGAGATCAATGGCTAGGATTTGATTGAGATCGAGATTGAGATCAATGGCGGAGAAAAGGAATGCGGGAGTGAAATGTGATGGCCGTCGAATCTGGGGAATGGATGGTCCAGATCTCATCGGTGGATTGGCCATCGGAAGAAAAAGGAAAAGGGAAGCAGAATTCAGAAAAAATGCGATGCACCGATCGTCGATGGGCTTAGCGCTCAGTCGCGGTGCGGGTCATATGAATAAAAAAAGGTGCTAAGGCTAAGCCTAAAGGTGCTTAGAGCCTTATGCTAAAATGAGCGGAAAATAGGCCGAAAAAGTGGGGTTTTAGCCTTTTTTGAGGAGTTCGGATAAGGTGTTAAAGAGGGGTTTTTTTAACTAAATAAAGGTTTCAAATGGTCTAAAAGGGGATTTTGAGGAAATAAAGGATAAATGAGGGGAAAAATGAGGGAATGAAGGGAATTGTGAAGATAAAATGGATGAATAAAAAGATGGAGATGAGGCTTTGAAAAACAATTTTCTCTTTGGAAACAGTAGGATTTTGAAGGATTTCTTATGGAAACAGTAGTGAATATGACTTATAAGATAAAAGACACCAAGAAGGCTTCAAGAACTAGCAGTTTTCCATGAATATTTCTTCTTGAAGGCTTAAGAACATATTTAGCCATCATTTGGTATAACATAAATTATAGATGGCTAACAAGTACCTCTAACTCTTTAAGTTCGATATTTAGGGACTCCTATTAACACTACAAGAGCTCCTCCCATTGGAGAAATTTTTTTTACTGCATCTTCTCTAGGTAGTACAGCGTTGGTCCTCTCTTCTTCATCAGAAAATGTCTCAATATAATGAGCTTTCCCTGTAATACATTCATGGTTTGGCACCCATGGCTTTTGACAAGTAAGGAAAAGTTTCTCCTTCTTTAATTTCCTCTGATTATGGTCAAGAGGTGTCTTCTTTGGCCATGAGGATTTCTCCTATTGCAGAAATGCCTTTGCCTTGGTCAAGGCATGTTGTAAATCTCTAGCCTTCTCTACACCCTCTAGGAGTGTATTTGTTTTAGTGGATGTTACCAAACCATGCAATGGTTCAACCATCCCATCAATAAACATACATACCCTTCTGCTCATAGTGAGGTTGGACACCATAACTGAAAGCTTCAAATATTCAGCAATATAATCTTCTATATCTCCCTTTTGTTTGAGCTTGGCTAGCTTAACAAAGTGGGCCTCTAGATCCCTTGGATCAAATCTCTCTACTAGTCTCTTGGTGAAGACTGAGTATAAAGTGATATGAGCATGTCCAAGTGTAGTTAGCCCATGGAACCACCATTCATGAGCCTCCCCTTCCAAGTGCAGCTCAGCTATTTTGATAGCCTCTATTTCAGAAACTCTATTGAGTTGAAAGTAATTATTCAACTTCTCCACCCAAGCCTTGGCTGTGCACTTAGGTGATCCATCATATATAGGCAGGAATAATCTCCCCATACTATGCTATAGGTATGATTCCTACATAAATCCTCCCCTCTTATGGTGATAGCATGTTCTCCTCCCTTCCTTGATCTGGCAGAATTCCTGAAAGCTCAAGTGTTCTTTGAACCTTCGGGATTGGGACTCATACTCCACAAAATAGTCACCAAGGGTTTATTCCTTCCTTTATTCAGATAGGAATGAGGGCATAATGGAGTGTTGTAGTGAAGGATGTGTGGCTGATTGTTCCACACAAGGTGAGGTGCTAGTGCTTGCTTAATGGTAAAACTCCCTAGGGCCTTCGTTATGCCTCATCTCCTTGAGATCTCTTGCAATGTTATACATGGTTTGAAGAAGAATCTTTGAAATAACTTTCTCCTCCATATAGTAGATATATTTTCCCTACAAGCTGAGCCAAGAGCAGAGCTCTGATACCACTGTAATATTCCTTCTTAGGAATTTCTGCACTATGGAGAGTAAAAACGGTGTTTTTAGAAAATTACGATACCGAATTAAAAAATAGGAGTTGGATCCTTTAGATTATGCTTTATAACCCTTACATGCATAATTGAAGTAGAAAAAAATCACTCTAGCTATGTTAAACATATCTCCCCATGCCAATACACCTCAAAAACACCCAAACCCCATGACTTCACCGAACAGAAATTATGAAGCATGTAAAAACGTTATTATAAGAGGGTTTCTACAGAAAAATATGAGTCATAATAGATCTGGAGATTTCATTAATCAAAGAGCCAGGAAAAATGGAGGTCTAGCCTCTTTTACACAAAATGGAGACAACTCGGCAAGGGTTTCATAAGAGCACAAGTACAAAATGATATCTTTGCATAAAATCACGTATTTTACTACAAATTTGTATATGATATGGCTGAATAATAAATGAAAGCACATAAAAATGGCTGAAGATCCTCCCTACTAGACTTCTAGGAGAGAATGAGCCCCCTTCTCCAAGAAACTAGCACAAAATCAAGGGATTTAACCCTACCACAACATCGCCTTCAGAAATGACGCAGTTTCTACAAGAGACTGCATTGTAGGAGTTGGTGACTACTTGACCCCAAGTCAGATAGTGGAAATGTAGCCCAGAATTCTCCTCTTAGATCCCTTCAACAAGCTAAACCAAGAAAGATATTGGAACTCCCGCATGAGGATCCCTTGCACTAAATAGTGCAGCAAACCCAGCTAAACAACTGAAACATGCAATAAGTCATAAGACTCAAACATAGACAAGATTTTGAATGACTCTCATGGCTGCCCTCCCTTTCTTTTGATTCTTGGTGAGCCTCCTTACCCTGGACCCCACACATTCATGAGGTTACTTCATTGCAAAGAGTCCTCCATCAAAACTGCGTTGTTCCCATTGGTTTTCCTCCTCTTTTAGCAGTTTTGTTGACCTAGTCAAAAAGGTTCTACCTCGTGCATTGCCCCCATTTCACACCAAGGGTGGCTTTATTTTTCCTTCTTACACAAACCCCTTTCACATTGGGAATGTTTTATTTCTACTAAAGAGATTTAAGGGTCTCTCTACCCCATTTATTCTTCTAACCTTGAAAATAGAGCAACGTATAATATTCCAACTAGCAGCAGTTAATTGGGAATATTACAAGTGGGGTCATGGTCTTCAGAGCTGCTCTTGTACCAAACAGTGCTCAAGCCATTACAAAGGCCATTTGTCGATTTGATCCAAATTTTCGTAGGCTGCGCGGCCAAGGGCAATGAGCCGATCGATTTCCTCATCGTGCGGGCTATAAGGCAACATATCCAAGTCGGAACTGTACGGTCCCGAATCTTTTCATTGTGCATCGTGTTAGCAGCCTCTGCATGTTGTTCTGAATATAAAACTCAAGGCTACATCAAACCACGCTCACTTCTCGTAGCTAGCCCTACGAGGACAGAGGGCTCCTCCCACAATCTCGAGAAAATAAGCAATAGGATGCGAGATGACTTACAATAAGAACTGATTTTAGGCTAGTAAAGAGATAGGTATGTTTGGTTTTTGGTTTTTTGGGTTTTCGCTGGAGTAATGGGAAAACAAATTTTGGGTCCGGGGATAAGGTCAGACCTTTGCAGAGTTCAAGCTGGGGCGAGGTAGGTGATGATCTCGATGCTTCGAATTGGATTTTATGGATAGATTAGACTGACGAGGAGCTGAAGAGGGAAAAGAAGAACTTGGATCCTCTCCAAACAGCTGAAAACATATAGAACTAACTGAATTCAAAGGCTAAGCACTGTAAACAATGGATTCAACCTTATTTCACTCATTCAATTTAGTTCAGAAGCATAATGAAAGGATGGCAACATTAAACATGAAGAAACTTACAATAAACAAAGGAGAAACATCATCAAGAACAGAACACCACAAGGATCCCAACAAGTGCCGCAAAACCCCTGATCTTTCCTTAGCCAAAATATGAAAAATATGTACAATAGTATCAAAAGTATCCCAAGAGTCCAACCTCTCCAACCTCTAAAAATGATTGAGAAATTACAATATATAGATCACTCTAACACCTTTCCCCACCTCTAGGGGTCGAATTCCCTCTTCAGGGATCAGTTTCAACCAATTCTAATCATGGAACTACAATCTAGGCAGCTAACAACCTGCCTCTAAAAGAGTGGAAACTGATCCATTACATGATTTTTTACTCATTTGAGAGTGAATCTTCTAGAAGAGATAAAAACAAGCCAAAGTTACATATCAAACATGGATTTACATCATAAAAACCCAAAAATTCTATCCACAAGCAAAACTGGTCCATACTAGGCGAAATACTGAGCTGGCAGCTGAAAATTCAGAAAAATTTCTAGGTGGGTCGCTCCTGAACTGCGTGGGTCACTCATGTTCCAGGCTGATTTTGAGGTAGCTCCCGGCATCCAAATTGAGCTCATGATAGCTCGTTGGAAAGCCCTGGATGTCTACTTTCCAACCCAAGTGGAATTTTTGAATTTGGAGTTGATTTGACCCTCCAAAACCTCATTCTCCCAGAGGTACTTCCTGCTGGTGCAAAAGGTGGCAGCAAGGTGGTTTTCATGGTGTTTTTGAGTTGTTTGACCATCCAGATTTTGTTGAAATGCTAAGTTGACTTCAGAGGATGCATAATTAACCATGAAAAATCCAAAAATGTAAAAATCTCCTCCAACAAGTGTCTCAAAAAAAAGCGAGCGCATGAGCGCGCGACCCACGTAGCTGCAAAACCTGTTTTTTAGACCAAAAATTTGAAAATGACAAAATTTTCTCCGAATTTGCCCAAATTCGGAGCGGAGGTTCTCCATCATGTATCTTGCTCAGTCAATGAAGCCTCGGCCAAAATCCGAAGTGGATTCGGCCTTTTTCGCCGTTGAAGTGCCTTGCTCAACCTCCTCTTCATGATCCTCATCCTTGCTTTGCAAACATGCATGCGAGCCCAGGAATGGCCTTTCATGTGGCGAAGCATGTCTTTGTCGCGATTGGCCTTCGCCAATAGCTTCTCCAGATGTATATTTAATTGCGTAGTACAAAAGATTTCTGTCACTGTGTCATGTCACCTGCTTCTTTCGATCTCCAAACATGACTGTCTCCTCACATTTAAGCGACTCTCATGTGTGGGTGAGCTCATCTCAGCTGCTTGGTTGCACTGCCCAAATAGTTAATCACTCATCGAGCCTTCGCAATTGGTCTTTCACCATCATTCTCAAGCCCTTTGCTCCCGGATGACTTCCCTCTTTCAACTTCGAGTTAGGAGAGCTCTATCAACATCAATGACTCACATATTTGAACCCTACTCCTGATGGGCCCTCATCATGCATGGGCCTCTTGCCCCTGTCTTGTACCTGTACCTGCACCGGAGAAGAAAGCGAGACCCTTTCCACATCACGTGGAGATAGTACTCGCCGTGTCGATGAAGTCGGCAGGACCCCTTCCACCTCACGTGGAGATAGTACCCGCCGTGTCGCTGCAAATAAGGCCCTGTGACCTCGCTGATATGTCTGAACCAAAGGAGTAATGATATGCCCAACCTCAAACATGTCCGGCTGGTGTGAAGGCTCTCCTGCATCATAAACTGCCTCGGGAGGCTGCTGTGGCACTCTGAAAAAGTCTCTAGAAATGAAGTCCTCCCAAGTGATGCCCTGCTCTGCCAACTGATGTGACACCAAGATTTTGATCAAAGCGAAATGATATATACTCCTGTACTGCTGCACTGGGCTCGTCTTCTTCTGCACAAATGTAACCATCTTCTCTATGTTGCGGTATATGAAATAAGGAGTATTCATCATACGCACCCTTGTGAAGTGCATCAGCAAACGAACATGATATGAGAAAAGACGAGCATACCCGCCCTCACAACTGAAATACTGAATGATGAGCCTCATGAGTGGTGCATACTCATCTCTCAAGAATCTGAATGGAAAAACTCTGCTCAAGTAAGCCACATATCCAGTTTTAACATATGGCTCATAGTGAAATTTCTCTAACTGCTTACCCTTGCTCCATTCCTCGCCTATGTTAGGTATGCCAGTGGCTTGAGCAATAGTCAAAGGTGAAACAATGAAATCAACCCCAGCTAGGTTTACCCGATTACCCCGTAAATGAAGAACAAACAAACGTGCTAATTCACGATGAGGTCGGGTTTGTACAACCATCTCACAAAATCTGAAACATGACAAGAATCGAAAACAATCCATAGCTAATGGACATGCCTGCAACCGAGCCAAAGAGGTAGGCTCCTCTCTGTGATGATCACCACTTCTGTTTTCTCTGCGGGAACTCCGTGGCACATTACCTTCAGCCACCGAATCACTGCCTGACCCTGGCTCATATTCTGACTCTGTCTCTGACATATCTCTGATTAAACCTTTGGCAACGTGTATGCTGATATGAATGTAGTGAAAGAAAAATTAGGATGTATGTTTAACACTCAACCAATATCCCACCGCCAAAACACCATCAAGGAATCAAATTATGGATAAAATCTCTGTTTCAAATGGACTGAAAAGGCACCATCTCTGTTTTGAATGCAAATGGAATTTTTACCAAATAGGAGCAGGCAACCTTCAAAATTTTGGACACATCTAGTCAAAGGAGAGCATGGTATTAACAGTGACATGTTTGTCTACGAGTTATGAGCATAAAGGTTTCAATGGGCCATTCGAAACAAAGACATGAGCATATGCTAACATTGGGCAATGTGACTCATTACAAACATGAGGAATGTGACTCAAAAGGTTTAAACATGGCATAACACTAACAATGGTAGCAGTGGTATTATAGGTATGATAACAAATTGATTTTGACTTTGTATAGAAGGCTGGCCATATCACTGTTTAAAATATCAAACACACTCTTTACACCATTCATTTTCGTTGCAAACCCTGAAAACAATAATCTTATAACAGTGGGGCTTTAAATCCTTCATTTGCATATTAGAATCATGTATGATGACACAAATACGTTTGCAAACCCCAAGTGATTGAAGAAAACCTGCTTTGAAGGCAACTGGAGTCAATTCCGAGCCAATCTGGGCGCTCAAACACAATTCTGGAATGCTGTCTCTGCGTGGGTCGCGCAGGCTCAGTTTGGGTCGCGCAGCCCAGGTGGGTCGCGCAGGTGCAAACCCACTGTGCTAAACCAACTCTGTTTGGGTCGCGCAGCCCAGGTGGGTCGCTCGGCCTCAACTTGGGTCGCGCAGCTGCAAACCTCTGTCCACATAGTGCATTTTTCGAGAAGCTTTTCGAGGCCTTCCCGGTTTCCAAATCGGGTGTGTGATGGCTCGTTGGAAAGATATTGGAGTCTAATTTCCAACACAAGTGGAATTATGCAATTTGGATTCCATTTACCCTGTCAAAAATCAAATCTCCCAACACTAGTCAAAATGAGCAAAATGAGGCTGCCTCAAGGCAGAGCGCTGTTGCGATCAACTTTTGAAGGTCTTCCTCAACTCCAAATTGAGCTCATGATAGCTCATTGGAAAGGTCTGTCTGTCTAGTTACCATTTGACTCATCAAGCAAGTCATTTGGCCAAACATGCTAGGAGAAAACTTGATTTTCCCAAGGTCACTTCAGAGGTGCATTCAATTCTCCTGAGGCAACGGTATTTTTGACATTTATCTAAAACCATTATACCTGTGTAAAAAGTGAAGGAGGATTTTCTTCCTTGGGATGTTGTGGATAAAAACCTCTCTCAGTTTTCCAAAATTCATCTTTGATTGCTCTGAAACATCTTTTGAGTGAAACTTACCCCGATGTGTGAAACAAGGAATTTTGTCGAAATGAAGCGAAACGAAGGGGGTAAGGGGCTTCTAAATTCTTGGAGAAATTTTTGGAAGTAGGGAGGGATGTTAGGAAGCAGGGGGAAGTGGAATCACAGAGATTGAGTGAGGGGAAGGGGTCCAAAAGGGCAAAACACAGGCCTAGCCTAGAAAATTGCCAAGTTGTGGCTAGAAACTAGGGTTTGTGCAAAAATGAGGAATTTTGGGGATCTCAGTGATGGGAAGTGTTTAATTAGGTGAATTAATGATAGGGGAAGGTGTATGAACATCAGGATACAAGTCTTTCCGATGATTTGACCGTCCAAGAGAAATTACCTCCAAAACCCTAGGAGAGGGAAATGGACCTTTCCTAGGCACAACTGAAGCATGAACGAGATGTAAAATGACTCTTTGGAACCTGACATGACGATGAAAACCCTATGAATGATGGTACACTCAGCTGAATGGTGACATGGACTGACATTTGGACAAATTTGAAAAGAGTGAAAACCAACCCTAGACCTAATGCCTAGTGATCAAATTTTGCTTGAAGACTCTTTGAAATGACAAAATTTGACCTTGACACTTTAAAATCACTTTGAAAGAGCATGTTTGATCACTGGAGGAAGGCTGCAAAGTCTGACTCTAACATTGGCTCCAATGGGGATGGTAGCTCCTTGGAGGTGCCAAGAACGGCAGATCTTTGGGAGAGCAGACCAGTGCTTTATCCATTGGGCCATGGAATCAAAACTCAAACTGAAATGCATGACTGAAAACTGATGACTTGACGACACAAATTGACTCTTACTCAACTAAAAACCGACTCGATACTTAAACACAACCGACAAACTGGAAAAGAT